>BBXU01001437.1:0-12220 GCA_001598975.1 Parachlorella kessleri | reverse complement strand
ACCACCCCCACCACCCCCACCGGGCACAGAACGACTCCAGCCGCCTTCTCATCAAAGCTGACTCACGTAGAATAGTGTCCAGGGAGGCCTTGCGCGGCAGCTGCTTCTTCACGGCCGCCACCAGCGTGGACGCGTACCGCTGGGACCAGCCGTCAGGCGCCCCGGCATCAATCAGAACCCAGCTGGAGCCGTCCTTGACCAGCATGGCGGTCAGTGGGAAGACTGAGACTGGGAGGGGCCGCCACCAGAGGTCTAACCTGCGTGGGGAGAGGAGGGAAGCAGTGGCGGTGGGGACGCTGTGTTGAGAAACGCTTGCCAACGTTGGCTGCAAGCACAGGCAGACTGGGTAGGCAAGGCTGGGTTGATTGGAAGGCCAGCTGCCGTGCCAAGAATTGCAGTTGCACGGGCTCACACCGGTGGTCCCAGCCACTGAGCTTACTTGTAGACATCCTTGGCCACCGGGACGAAACTGCCGGACCCTGAAAGGTTGTAGAACCAGCTCCACCAGCCCATCGTGACCCAGCTGCCTAGCGCAGCCCCTCCCAGCGGAACAAACGCCGTGCCAGTCAGCATGGCCGCCAGGCCCACCACGATGGAGATCAAGCTAGGCATGACGCTCCGAGTTGGGTGCAAGGTATCTCCTTTGCCTGTGACAACGTGTGTTGAAGCTGACTCCGTTCAACGGACCGGCACTACCAGAAGCCCTCTTTGCAATAAGGGGAAGCTAGCAAGCGCTTGCCCGGAACCCAGGAACTCGCATGGAGTAAGCCTGAATATACCTTCAAGTATTGCTGTAGATGATGTTACATGCCTCTTGCAGTCCTTCGCCAGCTCTATTGTGGTCAGAGCAGCAAGAGGCACTCCGACTCGGAGCGCCAGCGCCCCAAAACTGTTCCATAGAGCGCCAGCATCCACAGCTCCAGCCAATGTAGCTCACGCTTTTGCAGGTCTCATGAGTCGTCTTGTAGCGTGTAGCTGTCACGGCTGGGAACGAGTATGGTCGGGTTGCTATCGTTGCAGCAAGTCTGACTGCAATGGTGTCTGCCAGGTGACAGAGAGCATGTACACAGCTTGGACTATACACCTACAAGGCCTGTGAGTCATATAGTTGGAGTAGGAGGCTAAGATTCAGCATGGTAGGTGGTAAGGTGCACTGCTATTGCAAGACCATACCGGTGATCGGTCCCAGGCTCGGCTTATGCCACCTCTACGGTCACTTGCGTCCTGTTCCAAAATAACATGCTCCGCATACAGCCCTGTCACTACAGCTTCAACCCTAGCCCTATGCTTGCAATACCTGCCACCATTACTAATAACACGAGCCTGTCCATTCACTATGTCCGCTGTCCAGCCAAACTTCTCATGTACATGAAACCTGAGAGGCTGCACGAGAGCATGTGCGATGACGTGCCCAATGTGGCATGCACCGGACAGAGAAGCAGTTGGTTTTCAACTACATGCCCTACATTTGGCATACAGTGGTACAACACAGGCCTGGTGAATGACAACACCGTTGTACAGCAGCCTGGGAAAGCAGCATTTGGTACATATAGAAATCAAGAGGCATCCTGGTGCACGTGCATTATGCACCTGCCCTACAGCCAATGCCTGCTTGCGCAACTATGCTCCAGATAGCCTGCTCTAAATAATTGCACCTGCGATTTGCGCGGGGATGACACACCCTGCAACCTCATGAAATGCGGGGAAAACCCTACAACAGGTCCTAGGCAACACCGACACCCAAAACTCAAAGTGCTTGCCTACTGTCCCCGGGCCTGCCATCGCTTGCGACATTACAACTGCCAGCTGCCTTGCGTACACCCATCAATCTTCCGCTGCTACCCACCACCTGTACTTGGCATCCTCCACACGCAGCGGCCGGCCTATTTTGCTGGCTCTCAGGACAGCGAGAGCCTGCCTGGAGACACCTGCCCCATGGATCTGCACCAGGCAGAAGACACCCAGGAAACATGTTGCTGCCCTTGTACAGGTGACGGGTGCAGTTACATCTGCTTTCCATCAATCAGAGTCTCACACACACATTACAGGCTCCAATGCCACCCCCAGATTCTCTCAGGTATGGGTGGCGACAACCGCCAGGAGCGGCATAGTCGCCTATAGCTTCCAGGGCGTCCCTCAGTCACCCCCACATGTCTGGAGATCAAGGCCTGCACCCTCGCCCACTGCTCCATGCAGCAGGAGAACCACCCACCACAAGACTTGTCAGCAGGTCCGTGGGAATGCGCTGGGCACTAGGCCGCCTTTTTGTCCTCAATTTGGATCCCACATGGGGTGCAAACCCCCCTTCCACTGTGGTCTGGCAAATTTGCAAACCTAGTCTAGTTTACCCTGACAGCATACCGCCACAGGGATCACCCGGCCATGCTGCCTGTCACTGTGGGTAAGAAGAAGAATGAAAAGTTCCTAAGCAGTATGCAGGCTCACCCCGGTGGCGGGATGCTTACCCTGAGCACATGCAGCCGCCTTAGCCTCGACAGCGCTGCCAGCCCTGCCTCCCCCACCCCTGAGCAGTGCTCCAAGTCCAGGCACTCCAACAGAGGGCAGTAGGCGGCCAGCAGGCTACACACACCGCTCGAAAGGCGGGGGCAGTCCCTCAGGCTCAGGTATGCCAAGCCCTGCACACAGCACACACAGGCGATAGAAGCCAGTGCAGGTGTGAAGCTGCGTGGCTGCAGATGGCGGGCGGCGCTGGCATCTGAGAGCGGTGCAGGCGACGCAGACATGCTGGTAGGGATGGGATGATAAGATCATGGAAGACTCTCAGGTCCCCGGCGGCCCCCATAGAACCCTGTGAAGCCAAGCTCAGCACCAGGGTGAACCAAAACAGCACCAGGGTATCGTGGGAGATTCCCAGGTCCTCAGCAGCCCATAGCGCCCTGGGGAAGCCAAGCTCAGCACCAGGGGATCACGGGGAAGGTTCCCATGTCCCAGGCAGCCCATAGCACCCTGGGGAAGCCGATCACAGCATCCCACCAGCGCTCCCACCTGCAATGCCCCCAGCACTGGTGCCAGCCCCGGCTCCGTAAGGCCCTGGCAGTGTGTCAGGGACAGGTGGACCAGATTCCTTGCCCTCTGGATGCTGGCCAGGCCCACGTCGGTCAGGTTCTTGGGGTTGCCAGACAGATCCAGCAGGGTTAGCCTGTGGGCACAGACATTTCCAGCACTTTTGCTCATGGCACGAGACGCTCCACGGGCAGCAAGGTTGGTATAGGGCAGGGGCAACGAACGAACAAGGCCCCGCTGATTCGGTCGCAAGGGCCCAGCGCACGGCTGCCCGGTTTTGCCGGCATTGTCGTGTGTGTGCCCTCGCCGCAGGTTACTCAAAAAAACTCCCGCAGCTTTCAGGCTAATAAGGCAGGGCCCACGGGGCCCACTCTCCACCGCTGAACAGGAACCCCAGAGGTACCAGCCCTTGTCCAGTGCTGTACCTAGTCAGACTGCTTGCATCGCCTCGGCCCACCAAGGTAGATCCCTACGGACCGCCAAGGCAGATCCCACGGACCACATAGTGTGCCTCCCAGCTGGGCCTTGCTGCACACACCTGGTGACGTGCTTGAGCATGAACGAGAGACCGATGTCGGACATGCGGGGGCAGTCCGCTAGGGTGAGGGACGCGAGCCCCCGCAGCGTGCTCAGCCTGCGGCAGCAGGCACAGCACGCCCGCCACAGTCACCGTTGCAGTGAGGTGGCGCCTCCTCCTGGCAGACGCCCACCCCGCCAACCCCGCCCCGCTGGCAGGGAGTTACATAGCAAGCACAGGGCTGCCCGGTATCCACAGTCAACACAGTGCGCAAACAAAGCATAAGCCCCAGCTATGACAGGGGATTACGAAACCATCCAGGGGCTAGCATATGCTGTTTTGCCGGGGCCCTGCTCACACCGGGGGGGGGGGGGGGTGTCAAACCAACCGACCGACCGACCTACCTGTGCAGGGCATGGTCATCAAGGTCCTCACACGCCCGCAGCTGCAGCCGCGTCAGCCCAAGCAGCGTTGCTACCGCCCCGCAGCCATGCTTGCCCAGGGGGCAGCCATACAGCCTCAGGGCCTGTAAGCTTCTCAGGCCAGACAGCTGCCCCAGGCCCTCATCAGTCACGCCATGCTGCTGCTGCCTCGCTGGCACGTCCATCCTGCGCAGGCACAATACCACAGGCCGACTCACTGCGGGTGGCGGAGTGCCTGCTGGTTGCGTGCCAGCATGAGCCCTCTGCAAGTGGACGATGGATGGTAGGTTGGCCAAACCGCACCTAGGCTGCTCAGCTGCAAGGATGCCTGCTGCAGGTACGATACGAGGTTCACCTCAAAATGAGTTTGCAGGCCCTGTGCAGACCGGATAGCATGTGCTCTAAAGACAACGACCAGGCTTGGGCTCACCTCAAGTCGAGCTCTCGCAGGTTGGTCAACCTGGCTATGTGGCCGATCCCCGCATCGCTGATGTGCAAGTGGCCCCCAAGTGCCACCAACTGCAGCTGGGGCGCGCTGTCTGCCAAGTGTGCTAAAGAGCGGTCGGTGAGGGCTTCGCCACGCCTTTCCAAGCCTGCCCAAGCAGACCTGCATGCTAGCAGCCACCCGCCATAACCACCAAGCATGCTACGTTGATACCTGGCAACTAGGGAGCACACATCAACCGTGAGCCACGATGGGATGGTAAGCAGGCTGAGCTCCAGCAGTTGTGGCATCTGTGCTAGCCTCAACATAGCCCAGCCTTCAACGCAACATATGCCGACCGAATGCTGCCAGCGCAGCTCAATGTGCTGGGCAAGATGTGGCCTGCACAGCGTGCCCAGTAGCACGCAACCCTTACCTACACATGCTGGCACACCACACAAACCGCCGACCACTGATCAGCAGGGACACGAGCACACAAGTACTTCCAACGGAATGCACGTGACAGCAAGAGGCCAGACAGCAGTTTGGTGAATGCCAGCTGCGTCAGTAGCAACTATCATGTTAGATAGACAACCCCCAACCCCAATCCTACCTGCAGAATGACAGCCTCTGCAGCCGCGGCAGGGCCACCACCTCCGCCCACACTCCAGGCGGCATACACAAGTCCCCCTCTACCACCAGCGTGTCCAGCAGCGCCAGCTGCGAAATCCCTACCAGCAGCAGCGCTTTGTCGGTCAGCGCAATCCCCCTGCCATCGTTGCCACACACACCATTCCGTCCCGCCAGCACCAACCGCCGTAAGCTGGGGGCCAGGGGCTGCAAGGCCCGCATGATGGCTGAAATACGGACCCCCCCGGCTTGGGCACCTTGCGGCCCCAGTGAGCTGCTGCTGTCGCCGCCGCTGCCCTGCTGCCCGCCATCATGGATGCTGCCAAGATGCCCCAGGCTGAAGTCTTCCAGCTCTAGTGAAGCCAGCTTGCCAAAATGCTGCCAGCCGCTGCTGCTCATGTAGACAGCATTAAACCCTGTCAAGGACAGGCGTGTCAGGGCGGGCAGGCTACCGCCCAGCGTACGCAGCGTCGCGTCGCACAGCCCGCGCAACAGGCCACGATCCCTGTCAGGGTATTCCAGGGCCAGGCTTTGCAAGGGCCATGGCGGGCGGCCCGGCAGCAAGCCCGCCAATGCCATGTCGCTAATACTGCAAGTGTTTGTGAGCATGAGCTGCAGGGACAGCAGGTGTGGAAACTGCGCCAGGGCGCGGCCTGCGGCCCCCGGTTTGCGGGTGGCGTCGCAGCCCACACACAGGCTGCACAGAGAGAGCCGCACTTGCGCCTGCCACGCCCTGGTGACGAGGCGGCAGGCTGCCACGTCTGCTGGCGCCAGCTGGTCGAGCACGCTGCTGAACCAGTCACCAGGGCTGTGCCACTGGCTACTGCAGGCTGACTGGGCGTCTCTTCTAGCAGGACCCATCCTCTGGTAACCGCCTTACTATGGTAAGAATCTGAAGATGCTCGGCCTACAAGGCAGGGAGGGCAGCCCCAGCTCCAAGGGTCACTTGCCAGCTTGGGCTGAGCAGAGGGCCGCAGAAAGGCAGGCCAGCTCACTTGGTGAGAGGCCACCGCCAGACCAGGAAGCATATGCTGGCATATTTCACTGCCAAGTGGCAAGCAGGTGTCCCTCCACTAAGGGGCAGCAAGGCAGCTTACTCAGTGGCCGTCCCTTGCCCTGGCTAGGAGGTGCAAATGCACGAACGCCTCGCCACGAGTAGCCGTACGGACGGAAGGAACCTCCTCACCAGCCAAGAAGTGATCCACCTCTCGCTGTTGCTAGCCTTGGAAAGGTGCTAGCTGGCATCACTGTGACCCGGACACCTTCTAAGCGCCTCACCGCGAACAAGGTCATGGAGACTGGCCAGTCGGAGGTCACATGTCATAGTTGACACGACCTGCCCGACACTGGCCCTTTATGATACCAATATAGAAAATGTACTGGTCCAAGGTCCTTACACAGCAAAGCTTATCGGCAGTGTGAATGACAGCTTCGATGGGTCTCCCACAGGCCGTACGCCTGGAGCTGTAGTGCTCACAAAATGACTGTCACTAGTTGATCACTTCTCCAATCGCTCCTGCTGCATCAACTGCTACCTAGGATAGTGGGCATGGCTGTGGACGTCACAGCAGAGTATTGGGGCACAGTGCTGGGCTCAGCTAAAGCCCAGGGTGCCGATGAGGTGCGATGACCCAGAGCAACATATAACAGATACTTTGCAGCCAGCAGATACTTATTGCTCTGAATTGTGCATCGCAGGACAAGATCAAGAAGCTGCGATCCGCGCAGCTACTTCGTTCTCTGGCAGCCAAAACCGACTTTACCAGGGCTGCAGTTGAAGTGGTGAGCAGCGCTACGGTGACAGACATATCTCCAAGACACTCCTTTGCCCCTTAAGCCAGCTTGTCAAAGCTGGTTAGACTGTGGCAAATTGTTTACCGCAAGCTGGGTGCAGGCAAACAATATCCTAGCATTGCGGCAGTATCTGAAGGAGAACCAACGAGACTACGCGCAGCAAGGTGACCTGCTTGGCGGAAGAGTCTGCATGATGTTGTGTGAAACCTTCCTAGAGACACTGTGAGTGGACCACCGAGTATAATGTAAGCTGTAGTTGCAGCGCTCTGTTGGAGGTCACCGTGCCTCACAGTAATCTCTCTGGCCCCAGTAGGAGAAACAGGTGGGGAGCCGTGGTTGTTGTCAGCCAGGCAGGCCCTGGGCAGCCATGCCTAGGCCTCTGGTCAGCCCACTGCCCAGGCCAGGCCAGGCACCCTGCCGCCTTGCCGGCACCCCTCTTGAGCCACACATGCATTCACACATTAGGGCATGCCCACTGGCGCAGTACTGCCTGCAGTACTGGTAACTCCAGCCCAGCGTCTGCCGTGTCTGCCTGCCGGCAGGTAAGCTGCGGGAAACGGAGCGGGACAGGATCGAGGAGGAGGTGGGGGCCTACGTGCGCGGCTGCAGCGCCAACATAGACAAGCTGCAGCAGATGCTGGCGGCGGCGCCCACCACGCCGGGCTCTCCTGGGCAGCCAGCAGCTGCTCGCACAGCGGCTGCCGCCGCTTCTGCGGCGGCTGCTGGGGCCAACGAGGACGTGCAGGCGCACCGGCAAGGGATGGTGGGTGGGTACACTGCGCTGCGTATCGGTGGAGGTTGGGTGGGCAAGGGCCACTGCTTGCTTTGGCTTTGCGCGCTGGGTCGGCTGGATGTGTTTCTCGCCAGTGCCAGTGGTACCCTAGCGTGCACTTATGGGCAAAGTGTGACCGTGACAAGCTGGCATGTCAAGCGTTTTGCATGGTGATGAAGTGCCACAGGACTGGCGACCGTGAAGGCTTGGCCTTCTCCGCATAAAAACATCTGATTCGAACCACACCCTGACCCCCAGGTGGCTGTTTCGCGTGACCCGAGCACCCCTGATCCTGGCCTGGCAGGTGCTCATACTGAGCGAGCGCCTGAAAGCTCTGACTGGGGCCTTTGATCGCCTGCGGAGCCTTCGCTACCAGCAGCTGCAGCAGCAAGAAGCGGCCCGCCTGCGGCGGCAGCCCCAGCGGCTGCCTCCTAGCCTGGCAGCTATCCAGCGACAGCAACGGAAGCAGCAGCCTGGGTCACCACGACACCCAGGGACCGACGTGGGCCACGAGGGACGGAATGGGCGGGAGCAGGAGCCTGCTGCAGGGCAGAAAGCACAGACGATGGGGGAATTTCACAAGCTCCTCGCCTCGCAGCAGCCGCAGCAAAAGCAAGCCTCAGCGGGGGGGAAGCTCCCCGGGCAGCTACAAGCACCACCAGGTGCTGCGGCGCTGGGTGACGCCACACCGCCCCCGCTGCTGCAGCAGGGGCAGCGGCAGCAGCAGGTGCAGCTGGACCCCGAAAACAAGGCGCTGGAACTGGAGCTGATCAGCATGAGTGAGCAGGTTGGTGTGCCTGACAAGATCCAGCGGTTTTGTACCTCCAGACGCCAGTGCAGGGCTGCTGGTGGAACCCATGGCTGAACCTCAGTAAATCCCTCTAGATAGTTGCTGTGGCGGGCTGCATCAGAGGCTTGCGCCGGCTGGCTCTAGGGGCGGAACTGCTAACACAGCCGGAGCATACAGCCATGGATTCCAGAGGCAGGAGGTGGCATCTGATGCATGGCATGTGGGGTGTCTGATTCTGACGATGCGGTCTCAGAAACGCACCACAAGGCACAGAAGCAAATGCAAGCTTATGTGGTCGCCCTGGTCGCCACTCTGGCCTATGGTGTGCCACGAGGCATCTTCCATCCTGGACCCAGGCTATTAGTTACAATGGCATAGCTGCATCGCGGTTTGGCTTAAGAGCTACCCTAGGACTGAGGGAGGCCTGCAAGGCTTGGTCTGGGCGCAGGCAGTGAGTACGGGTAGTTACAGGCGACAGTGCAGAGCAGTTTGGGTGACAGCCTGCATCTGTATATATACAGCGGAGAGAATCTGATACCTTCCTTGCCTTACATGCGCTGCAGGTCACGCATGCGGAGCGCACGGTGCGGGAGATCGCCACCCTGAACCAGATGTTCAGTACGGCCATCATGCACCAGTCGGAGCAGATAGAGAAGCTGTACTGCCAGGCAAGCAAGCAGCATGTGGTAGAAAGGCGTGGTTCAAGGGGGGCGCTGCCCCTGGTTTTGGGGAGGCGTCACACACTAGTGCACTGCATGGGGTGGGAGGGGTGGGGTGTTAACTAGGAGTGCTGCACTGCTGCTTGCCATGGTGGCGGTTGAGCTACAATTACAGAAGTAGGCAAGAGTGTGACAGAGCCCACAGCCTTTCAGATGTGGGCAGTGCATGCAGCTGGGACGAGGGTGGGCATGCATAGTTGTGCCTGTGCGCCTGCGCATCTGGCTGATGGCTCATAGCCAACCCCGGTGGGTGGCCAACTCCATGCAGGCGGCAGGTAGTGGGGCAAGGAGAGAGGTTGCACAGCTGTAACTGCTCGCGGCAAGGTCTACGCTCTGGGAGGCTTCGCCTGAGTGTGTGCCTGTTGTTGCAGGCGGTGGATGCCTCGCACAACATCGGCGCGGGGAACGTGCAGCTGCGCAAGGCCATCAAAGTCAACTCCGGGACGAAGAAGTACCTGCTGGTGTTCCTGCTGGTGGCGTCTCTTGGGCTGCTGCTGTTCGACTGGTGGTCCAGCTGACATGCTTTCTAGTGAGAAGTGGGAGGTTGTCAGAGGCATTTGTAGGCTGCACTCTACTGAGGGTGGCCCGGGCCTGCCTGGTTACCAGACTTCCTAGGGCAACCTCAGGAAAGGTGACTGGCCGGAACGATGCCGCGCTAGGTTCCTGGAGCGCTATCATGTGAGATGTGGATCACAGGCAGGGCACCCCCCGGCCTTACAGGGCGGGTGCACCAGCACAGGTTGAAGAGGTAGCTCCCGGACCAACTCCCAACTCATGCTGCAGCAAAACGTAAGCAACACAATAACAATACCCTAGCTGCAGCAACCTGCAGTGATGCCCACATCAGGGCGCCCTTCCTGCGGCTAAACAATCTGCAGCTGCACCTGCCTACACCAGCAATCGCAGCAGGAAAGAGGTAATCAACAAGTCCACGGCGCAATGAAACTTGCAAGGTCTGTAGACTTGCTGGGTGCCAAACGAATACCACCACGTACGCCTCGGCTAGGGCTCCAACCGGCAAGGGGTTGGCTGCGTGCACGGAGGTCTCATGCACGCCACACACGCCGCCTATCCGGTGGCTGCGCTAGGGGCCGCTGTGGCTGGCTTCCCCACAAAGCCGCAGGACAGCAGCGCCGGCATGGGCTGACAGAGTCAGCCAAACCAAAAGTCACGCCAGGCTCCCCTCCAGGCTAAGACCCGGAGGGGTCTCCGTCCAGGGTTTCCGTCCCCTGGACCACCCAGCCTTTGGCCACTACTTGTGGCCATTTGTCTTCTTGGCAGCGTCCGGCAGCCTGAGGACATACTGATCTGGGCGGCCCCGCACCTGCAGCAATCAGAATTTAGGGCAAGACTCGGGCGCACTCTGCATCCAGCCCTGTCAGCACCATTTGCACTACCTGCCACCCATAATGATAGGCGATCCACATCCAGCCCTCAGTACGACTGATCCCCGCCTCTCCTCTTTCCCATAGTCTGCCCCGATCAACAAGCCCACAGGCATGGGGGCGTTCATGCAAGCCCGCATGTCACAACTGTGGCTTCCAGCCCCTGCCAGAGTCACATGGGAGGATGGTGCCACGCCTCTGCCATAGACAGGTCCCAACCACCACGCCTCGAGAGACAGTTGCGGCTATAGGTGCCCAGGCAGCACCAAGCCCATACCCCACAACCAGAGCCAGTGCAGTCTAGTGTCAGTATTCATTGCACGCCTACTAACAACTTCATGAGGCCCACGCCCTGGCCCAGGCTGAGGATACAACGGGCAACTGCAACATAACTACAATGGGCCTCAGCTTATCTTGGGAAGAGAACTAGTGCTCAGAATTCAGGCACGACTCAGGCGCATTCTGTATCCAGCCCTGTTCATACAGCTCTCGCTCCCTGTTCGCACCACCTGTCACCAATGCTAATAACCCCCCCCCCCCCCTCCCTTCCCCCTCGCGGTCCAGCCCTTAAACTCCAGGTTACCAAAACCGCGACCTCACAACCCCCGCCACCCCGCCACCATAAAAGAAGAAGAAACGGCAGCTTAATTGACACACACACACACACGCCCCCACCGCGCCGCCACCCCTCACCTTTTGGTTCCAGATCTCGCGCAGCAGCGCAAAGCCCAGCGGGATGGCGATCTGGGGCTTGAGGAACTCGGTCTTGGGCCGCAGGTTGGTCATGATCTCCGCCCACTTACTCATCATGGCGTCGCCCTTGCGCTGCACCTCGTTGGCGCAGGCGTCCAGCAGGATGGGGTACTTCCACACCAGCTCGGCGCCCTTCTGGGACTGCAAAGCGCACAGAGCATGGCATGGAGGCTGTCTAGCAGCAGCGGTCGTGTGGAACAGGCAGGGACCCTTGGTGGCAGATTGCCAGCAAAGGAAGCTGAGGGGGCTCGCACATGGGTCCTGTGCTCTGCTGGGGTTGCACCGGGGAGCAAGAGGGCGCGGCAGGGTGAGGGGAAGGGCCCCTTTGGAACAGATGTTTGCTAGCTGGTAGCACCCCCATGCGGTCGAATCCCTGGAGGAAGGTTGGTCGTGCAGCATGGTGGGCTACCGCACACCTCGATCCTCAAAGCCCTGCTCACTGGACAAAGCTAAGTGACCGGTGGCGCACGAATAGCGTCAGCTGTCACGAGCCAGCATCGCTGGTCCGCCCAGGCCACCCATGATGGTGTGATAACTTGAGAAACATGCGAAGCAGGCACAGCAGGCAGGGCCCTACCAGCTTGAAGTCGTGGCCGAACAGCTGCATCCAGCGGCGCTCAAACAGCCGCGTGTTGGCCTTGCTGAAGTCGCCAGCCTGCCGTAGCTGCAGGATGGTCTCCGCGGCCGCCTTGCCGCCCTGCACCACACAACTCCCACACCGTCACCGGGGCAGGACCCGCCCACGCCTGATTTGTGGGGAAGCTGCAACAGCAGCGCTGGAGCTGTGGCAGGGTGTTCTCTGCCACCCGCCGGCCACTGTGCACTGCCGTTTTCTTTTTAGTACTTCACCTGATAGTGACGGCCATGACCAACGATGACCTCCTCTGGAATCAGCCCTGACTGCAATTGATGCTCACGCTGTCTGCCACCACAACTGAATCCTTACTTTGGCCTGCCCTCACGACACACACACACCCTACAGCCGCCCCC
>BBXU01001435.1:0-35850 GCA_001598975.1 Parachlorella kessleri | reverse complement strand
GGCCCGCTGTTGCCGTCACAGCCAGCATGAGTAACAGGTGAGTGCCTTTGTACTGCTACGGGGCTTGGTCTGCGCCCCACCCTTGGATCAAGGCGTACCCGGCGCTCCCTCGCAGGGCGACTATGCGTCGGTGGGCGCCCCGGTGCGCCCCACCCGCTTCATCCCCATGAAGACGCCCCTCAGCCGGGAGATCATCTCCAACTGGACGCTGGGCGACGGCCCCAAGCACAGCCTGACAGTGCCGGAGCTGATAGAGGGGGAGGCAGCTAGGGGGCGGGTGGTCGGCAAAATCATCGACCTGGTGAGCGGCCAGGCCGGGGGCCAGGATGCAGCCGCAGGCGTGCTGCCGCCGCTCGAAAAGCGGGCATGTGTGCTTGTGCAAGTGCAGTGGTAGGAGTAAACGAGATTACTGCTGTGTGCACAGGGGGGGTGGGTTTCCGTACTGGCCAAGGCTGATGCCAGCAAGGGCATGCAGAGGGCAGGTTGTTCACAGCCTTACCTCTTGATTAACCCAGCAGAACGTGCGCGGCTGGTGCTGCCGCAACGCTATGGCGGCAGCAAGCATTTGACGCTATGGGTGCTGCAAGGCCAGCTTGCCAAGGAGGCTCCTGCACCACTTATCCCCCTGCGGCCTGGCGCCGCACACCGCCTTGCTGCCGCGCAGGCCAACCACGAGTGCCTGTACGAGGAGGATGTCCCCAACTGGGTGGAATATGCCCACGTGCAGCTGGTGGCCAAGGTGCTGCCCCCACAGGACGCCATTGAGGAGGTGGCTCGCATCGCTAACGAGTACTGGGGCCGCTGCCCTGACAAGTACATCGCCATCCACTGCGCGTACGGTGAGGGGTGCGGTGCAATGGATGCGGAGTGGACAGGGTGGCGTGGGGAAGGGAGTTGGGCAAGAAAGGGAGCAGGGCATGGTTGGCTTGAAGGGCGCAGTAGCTTCGGTGGCGCGTGTCCATGGGCTGGCGTCCAAGGTGAAAGCAGGAGTTGTTAAACGGCTATCTCGCATGAAGGCCTTGCGCTCTGTGCCTAGATTCTGGAACGCAAACTCCAGGGAGGTTTGCTCCTCTGCAACTGGGTTCTCTGGGAGCATCCTGGCTGACCGCGGGGGGTCAGACCGAGCCATGGTCAGCAGTCCTAGCCACCCACAGCCCTAATAGTCAAGCCTGGAAGCTCCCGCCCGGCCTCTTGCCCTGCAGGCTTCAACCGCACCGGCTTTGTGGTGTGCTCCTACCTCATCCAGTGCTGCGGGCTGAGCGTGGAGGAGGCCATGGACAGCTTTGCAGACGCCCGTCCCCCCGGGGTCAAGCACGAGAAGTTCATAAAAGAGCTGTACGCGCGGCACGGGGACGGCAGGCGGGCCCCGCCCGCCGCCTCGCGGCGCGGCACAGGGAACGGCCCAGGCGGCGGCGGCAGCAGCAGTAGGGTCGCGGACGGGCCGGACTGTCGGGCTGCGGTCTCTCCTGCAGCCGAGCAGCAGCAGCAGCAGCAGCAGCAGGGGGAGCAGGGAGGCTGGCAGTCGCAGCGGCGAGGGGCTTCGAATGGTGAGGCAGAGCCGCCTGCTGCAGCTGGTGGTGGTGCTGAGGATGAGCCCCGGGGCCGCAGCAGGGGCCAGCAGGATGGTCCACTAGTGAGCAGCACCGCGGCACTCGAGCGACGAGACAGCAGGTATGGTGGTCGGTTGTTGGGGGGTTGTGGGGCGCAAGCGGCGCCGCGCCAGGGTCTGGGCTTGGGTATGTGCCATGTGGCGGGGTGGCATGCCTCTGGTGGCTCACTGCAGCGTGGCCTTGCCCTGTCGCTGGCGCACTTACAATCAATCACACTTGAGGCAGCCTTGAAGGCTACTGAATCCATTATGTACCTACCCAACGTGCTGCAGCAGGCAGCTGCCCAGCCGGACGTCAAGCCGGGGCTCCATCAAGGGCGGGCTCAGCATGGCGATGGAGGCAGCGACAGCAGCCGTGGCAGCGGACGCAGCAGCCTCAGCAGTAGCAGCAGCAGCAGCAGCGAGCGCCGAGGGCAACGGCGTCCCCACCGCCGGGCCGGGTGCTGCTGCTGCTGCTAAGCATGACGCACAGGCCGGGGGTGGGCTGCAGGGCGTGGGCGGCGGGGTTAGTCATGACTTGCATAATGAGTTGAGTCAGGGCGGAGGGGAGCGGTCCAGTGACCTGCGGCCGTCAAAGGATTTGGGGGCCGAGGCGGACCGGCTGCAGACCGAGATCTCCATGCGGCGCAGCACGAGCATGGGGCTGGCGAAGTGAGTGGCAGGGCGCGGGGGTGCCGGTTTCTGCGGGAACAGGCGGGACATGGTGGCGTTGTATCCCCCTCAGTCAGTCATGGCGGTATTTGCAATCCCCTCAGTCAGCCGTGGTGGCGTTGTGACCCCCCTCAGTTAGTCATGGTGAGGTGTACTTGCTGGCGCTGGTGAGACGCTGCTCCTTCTTGGGATTTGTTAGTAAACGTGGGTCGCCCCGGGTGTCGAGCGCCCGCTGACCGGCGATCCTCTGTGCGTGGTTATGGCGAAGGTGTGCTGAGCAGGGCTGCCGCCCGCCACTGCAGAGGCTGGCATTGGTCGGTGGGACACCGCAGTGTTGAGTGTACAACTGCAGTGCCAAGCATGCCTTGCTCTCATCCGCCCGCCGCGCAGGGCCCTCTGTGAGGACTTTGGTATGTTCGAGGGGACCCCCGTGCGGCCAAGCCCCCTCAACACCACCCTCAGCCGCGAGGCCTCAGCAGCCCAGGTGGCCGCCACCGCCCAAGTCCGGGCCTTGGCCAGCGATGCCGGGAGCCTGTCCCCGCTGGATAGCCCGGTCTCGCCGCCCTGGATCACCAGTGACTGCCCACAGCGTTTAGGACATGATGCCGCAGGGCTCAGACCGGGGCAGGCGCAGGCGCAGGAGGGGAGAGAGGCGGCCGCAGCCGACGGCAGCTGCCCTTCCAGCCCGGGGGCTGTGCGGAGCGAGGAGGGGGCGTGGGGGGTTGGGCATGCCGCCTCTGTGCCTGCCGTGCTTGGTGCTGGACAGGGGAGAGGCAGCTGTGCTGCTGCTCAGAACGGCAAGGACCGCAGCAGGGAGGGTGGGCACGCCGGGCAGCCGTGGCAGGCACAGCAGCAGCAGCAGCAGGGCCCACAGGCCAGCCGGTTTGCTGCCGGCGGCGGGCGGCTCCCGCCCACGACAGGGGGGGGCAGCTACAGCGGCCCCACGGGTCAGCGCCTTGCCGTCCACACCACGCAGCAGTTCTGCAGCAGCCTGCCCCCGCTGCCGCCCAACAGCAGCCACGGCTCCTTCACCACCCCGCCCTCCTTCAGCAGCTCGGCAGGGGGCTACCCCGCCACAGCAGGCACAGCAGGCAGGGCCCCCACGTCGCCGACCTCCAGCGCCGGCGGCTTTGTGCTCCAGGACGGGTGCAAGACCCTCAGCGTGCACCGCATGAGCAGCCGCGTGCTGCGCACGATGAGCGTGGAAAGCGAGAATGCGAGCCTGGGCTTCGGCGCGCGGCAGGCCATCATGCACCTCAGGTGGGTGGGGAGCGAGCGTGGTAGGGTGGCAGCAGGTGTGGGGACGGGCAGTGCGGCAGTCGGCTGTGGTGGCGCTTACTGGCTGTGGCGGGTGATGCCTGGACCAGTGGCTGGGTGAGATCCCAGGAGGTGACAGACGGCGAACCACACGGTGGAGCTGCCTTGGCCCTGGAGGTGGTAGCTTTGCTGATGGACATTGCTCACCGCCGGGCAGGCTGGAGACCTGTGGGGTGGGGAGTAAGATGCTGGGGTCTTGATGCACGCTACGCCACATGTTGGGCTAACTGCACTGTCGGGCTGTTGGTTTTGTAGGGGCGAGCAGGCGGCGGGGGAGGGCTCCTACAAGGAAGGGGACCAGCCGCTGGCGCTGCTACAGCTCTTCAACGCCGATAGCAGCAGGGGGGCCCTGAGTGTGGCGGAGGACAGCATCCCAGAGAGAAGTGAGGGACTTGAGACGGTGGAAGGTGAGCTTGCCAGGCCTGCAGACTGTACTCTTATTATTCTATTATTATTCTAGTAGTATTATCATTATTCTATTTATTATTATTCTAGTAGTATTAATACTATTACTATCATTGTTATTATTATTATTATTGTTATTGTTGTTGTTATTATTATTATTATTAATATCATTATTATTCCCTTCTCTTATTCAAATATGCTCCGCCTGGTACCTGAAGAAGATGCCCAGCTATCTGTGACCTCCGCGCAGGCGCTACCAAGCACTGCTACACTTGTGAAAACTCATGTGGGTGGGCAGGTTCTTGTGCCCTGACATGGCGTGGTAACGTTGGGGCGCGGGGGTTGCTTTGGTCGCCAGCGCTGTATGAGGCGGGCTGACGAGCGTAGGCGTGCCTGGCCAAGCAGGATTCGGCTTGAGGGTTGGGCGGTGCGTTCCCCAATCGGGCACGCATGGGCACGGTTGAGGGCCCTCCTGCCTGGTGAGGTGGCTTAGCCCAGTGGCTGTCTGACTCTGCAGGGAAGCCAGCCACGCCTCCCACTGCCCAGCCTGACAGCCAGCCGTCGGCCGGCCTTCCCATGCCTCCTGCCAGCCGGGAGCAGCAGCAGCCAAGGCAGCCGGGTGCCCAGCAGGAACCACCGGGGCAGCAGCAGACGCTACAGCACCAGCGAGGCTCCCAGCAGCCGCAGCAGGAGGGGGTTCCACCGCCCTCGCCAAGTCAGACCAAGCCTCCTGGCAGGTTTTTGTTACGTAATGGCCGGTCCAAGAAAGCCAAGTCCAAGTGCCGAGTGATGTGATTGGCAGGCAGGGACCGGCAGCCGCAGTGGTGGTCACTCCTGAGGACAAGGTGTTGAGTTGTGTAATGATGTTGGCGCGTTGTATGTGGCTGTGTGGGTGAGGGTCGCTGCGCTGTATAATGAAGGGTGTACCTGTGTTTGTTGTCTTCTTTTTGGCAGTACTGGTGGGGGTGCAAGTGCCCTGGCTTGGGAGCTGCGGCTTGTCGGCATTTTGATTGTGCGAGTGCAGGCATGTATTGTGGCCCCAGGGGGCCCAGGAAATCCCAAGGAGAGTGCTGATGATTTGAGATGTCAGGAGATAGGACGGTGACGGTTCTAGGGTTGGGGTGGCTATTGCACCTGCCATGCTTTCTAATTGGACAGTAGGTGTTGGAGGGTCTTATGTAGTCAGCTAGTTGAGCAATTTTGCACCTGTCGCCTTCCCTTTTGTATGCTCACTTTTGGTGCCGCCGAGCACACAACTTACTTGAAGGGCCTGTGGAAGGCGCCATTTGCTGACCACAGTAGATGCAATGCAAGAGGGGCTCATACACCTGACAGCCACAGCGCGAACGCGAAAGCAGGGAGGAATGAAGTGGGAAGCCGCATGCGCTACACTTCGCTGCAAAGCAACTCCCTTGCGCATCCCTGCGCCCACAATGTGATGGGAACATATGACGTTGAAATATGTTCCTGCTTGCAGTTACTGACAGCTCCTGCCTGCTAAAGTACCAAAGCTGACACGGACTGCACGCACAACAGTATAAGAAAGAAGTGCCTGCCCCTTCACCAAAGGACGACAGCTGGGTCCGGCGCTCCTCGGCAGCAGCATGGTCTCAACAGCGAGGATTTCACTAGCACTCCAGTTGAGACAGGCGGGCCGTGCTGCTGGGCATGTCACACGACACTTCACCCCTCCCAGCGGCTTCTCCGTCGTCCCACGCCAGCCCCGTGCAAGCCCTCCGCGCCAGCCGCCACAGGCGGAGGAGGCGGCAGGGCCCCTGCAGGGCCAGCAGGCGCTGCTGCCCCTGGCCCCATCAACACCCCAACTGCTGCTGCGGCCGCCGCTGCCACTGCAGGTGCAGTCACTGCTGCTGCTTCAGCTGAAGCGGCACCCACATCATCCTCCCACCGTGACCGCCGCCTGCGCTCCTGTTGAGCCTGCTGTGCAGCTGCACCAGCGGCAACGCGTGTGTCTCCTAGCGGCGCTGCCGCAGCGACTTGAACATCATCCTCCATATCGACATCCTGGATGCCATTTGCAGCGACACCTACAAGGGGTGGTGGGAGGGCTGGGGGCATCGGCGCACCTGGCAGCTGGGGTGAGTGCTGCTGCTCTGCCAGGGGTGGGGGCTGCGTGCGCGTGGGGGCTGGTAGGGGAGCAGCAGGGGCTTGAAGGAGCACTGGTGGAGGCGGAGGGAGCCCTGGAGGAAGTGGCAGGAGGGCAGCTGCGCCGGTCAAGGCTGCGATGCCTCCCCCGGACAGGCCTGGCTCGTCGCCCACCGCAAGGGGGTCGTACTCCGGGCTGGGGGGTGCCGGCTCCACCTCCTGCTGCTCGTGGTGGACCTGCTGCTCTGGCGGCTGCGGCTCAGCAGCTGGCACGCCGCCACGTGGTGCTGCCGCTGGTGGCAGGGGCGGCTGTGCCCCCGGCCTCTGCTGCTGCTGCTGCGGTAGCTGGAACAGCTTTTGGCTGCTGCCAGTGTGGGGCAGCGAGGCGGCCGCAGGCGGCGGCAGGGGCGGCGGCAGCGCGGCAGTGCTGGCTTCTCTCTTCAGCTGCGCATCGGGCTGCTGCAGTGCACTGCCTGCCGTGGCTGTGGGTGTCGGCTGCTGCGAGCTGCTAGCCTGCCTCACCCGCGCACCCCATTCGACTCTTGGCCGCTTGGGGGCAGGCTGCTGGGAGGCCGCGCCCAGCCCAGCTGCTCCCCCGCCGCCAACAGCGGAGTCCACGCCAGTCCCGGCGCCGGCACCAGCACCCGTTACGCCCGATTTGCTGCCGTCCGCGGAGGCCGCCCCAGACTCCTGCGCTAGGCTCATGGGTGAGTGAAGCCCAGGAATCGGCCCTGAGCTTTCGGCAGTGCCAGCAGGAGCCGCCGGCAGGCCGCCGGCTCTTCCCATTGCCGCAGCGGCTACTTCAGCTGCTGTCCCCTCCACCGGTGCCGCACCACATGCTGAGGCTGTCTCCAACGGCTGGCTGCCTGCCAAAGCTACCCCGCCGTCGCCGTCCAGCAGCTGCCGCAGCCGGGTGATCTCCGGTGCTGGGAACACCTCCTCGTGCCACCACTGGTTCAGCACCTTGTGCGCTTGCTTGCGGTGGTCTGGGGGAGCCTCAGCCAGCACCCGCCCCACTTGATCCAGCAGCGGTATGAGCCGCGCCACTGCAAGCACTCACTACTGTGCTGGGATGGTGGAGGAGTAGCTGGCTGGCTGGCACACCCCTCGCCTGCTACACGGGAAGCTTGAGCTGCCTAGGCCACGCACAGCTGGGGCCCACCCGAAGGGGTAGCTCTAAATGGCTGGCGCAGGGCAACCTTCCCAAGCATACAAGTCTGAAGGGCCAAGTCAGGGTGTGGCTTACCATATTTGTCCTTGCTCCCCCGCTTTTCTTTCGAAAGCCGCACGATGGCTGACATTGCGTAGAACACCCGGATACGGTAGTCTGGCTTGAGTGCCTTGAGCTCTCTCACCAGCAGTGCGCAAACATTCTTGTATCCCTGGACGTTAGGAGGCCACAACAGAGTGTACGCCTGTCAGCAATAGTTTCAGTACAGGAGGAAGCAAGCCACCTAGACAAACAGGCCAGACCTGTTTGTCGTGCTCCACACCAAACGCTGCTATGGCGTCCAGCGACTCTTTGGTTGCCTTTTTCGCTACTCGCTGTAATAGTTGCTTAAACTTTTCTTCATCGCCTTGCGCCCACATGGCTTGAAGCGTTGCTATCAATTAACACATACGTTGAATGGCACAGTCGGTTCTATCCTAAATCAATAACGAGAGCTTGCTGAAATAGATGCGGGGCTGCACTCGATCCATTTTTGGGGGTCAAGTAAAACCCGCCGTGAATACAGAGAAGCAGTTTCCAGTGCCTGTTTGGTGTGTAAAAGGAAGTGTTCAAGTGCCAAGGTGTAAGGAGGGCTCTCTGATCGTGGTGGACTCGGTAGTCCCGGTCACCGCGGCTTGACAATTCTAGGGATCCCGTGTAGAAAACCTTCCTTGCGACAAGTGGAGTTTCTACGTTACAGTGTAGCGTTCGCGTGCTGAACTCTGCGTCCCCCAGGAGCCAGCAGCCGACCACCAGTGCCCGAGGGCGCCTTGGCAGCTCGGACATACTGTGGGCCTGCACAGCTACCCTCGATAGGGCTTGGCAACCGGCCTTCAAGCTACAGTTCAGCGGCTGTGCAGCACTCAGCTGACAGGCAGAGGGGACTGCCCAGCAACCCAGCGGCGCCATGTCTGGGGCCGCCAGGGGCAAGCTGGGTTTTGTCGGAACAACAGATGGGGACATACGTGGGGGGCTTCCATCCAGCAGCAGCGGGATGGGTACCATAGGAACAACCAGGAACCGCACAGACGTGTTCCTCAAATACCGCCGGCAGGCACGTGGCAGCAGCAAGCCGTTGGTGGCGGCACCTGGCACCGCAAACGGGTGAGCAAGGGTTTTATGGAGGCAGGCAGGGCGCAGGCAGCTTTTGCAAGGTGCTTGGTGTTCGATGTACTGGTCAAGGCTCCCGGGGAAAAACAGTGCTTAAGGGCCGGTTTGTGGCTTGCACAAGCGAGGCGGAGACGGTGATATGGCAAATCTATCGTATGTCTCGAATAGGAGCGAAGCTTACAAAGGGGATAAGGGCGTAAGGATGCTAGGATGGGTTGTATGGGAGGTCGTGCAGTGCACTACAGGTGAGGCAGTCTGCATTATGTCCACTAGGCCCATTTGCAAGGCAAAGCACATCATCCTAAGTTCTGGTTAACCTGGCCCATGCCAATGTCTTGAAGACACGGTTTAGGTGGTGAACAACATCAGCTAGGGGAAGCATCATTAATTTACAGTTAAGGTCACAAGCCCCATCATAGAGCCAAGAGGGACAAGTACAGGTTGACCTGAAGTGGCTGGCTCTGGGTCCGGGGCGGCAGCATTTTGAATCGGCTGACCTTTCGTGTCGTTATTGTTCGTTGCACTGTCAAGCATGCCTCATTAAATGCTCAAGGGTGGCATACAATACCTTGAATGCAGGCATGAGACAGTGCGACTCATGGCCACAGCCCTGGGAGCCGCCTTGGATCCCGAGGCGGGGGTTGCGGGTGTTGCGGCGGCGCTGCCACCGCAGTATGTGGATTTCAAGGAGCAGATCCGCCTGGAGATGCTGGGCATCAAGCAGAAGATGGCTGAGCTGCGGAATCTGCATGGCAAGGCGGCATTGAGCAAGTTTGAAGACACTGGGGACGATGAAGTGCAGGCAAGGGCAGGCAGGCTGGGGCAAAGCTGATGGATCGTTTCATTCCTGGGGCTGTATGACTGCTGGCCAGCAGCGAGAGAGAGCTATGAGAGCTGGCAGGGGTTGAAGCTGGTTGATAGTTGGCATAGGGAACAGACAGGAGGGTTCTGGCGTGGCACCGCGCAGGTTGGTATGTGGCAACACAATCCTTCATTTGCAGTTTACTTGCTTGAGGGTCAGCAAGTTTGTTGCAGATTGCAGTCATACTGGCTGATGTATCATTCTGGTTGCAGGTAGAGGTTGTCACGCAGCAGATAACCAAGCTGTTCCGCAAATGCGAGGTGCGGCTCACGCAGTTTGGCGGCGAGCTGGCAGCAAGCGAGGCAGACGAGAAGGTGGGATTAGCATTCTTGACAGTCTTGTCTCTGTGTCAAAGGCGTGTACATGACGTGCACCTTTACATGTCATGCGGATGGGGGCCCGTGTGTAACCTTGGGTTATGAACCTAGTACAGACAGGCAGGCTGTTCCCTATGCTGGTATACATGGGGTACATCTTTGGTGTGGCGGCAGAGCGTGCATGACAGAGCATGTGCAACAGCTGACCTGCAGGTGAAGCGCAACGTGCAGCGGACATTGGCAGTTGAGCTGCAGCGGCTGTCTGTCCAATTCCGCAAGCAGCAGAAGCAGTACTTGAATCGCCTACGCAGCAAGGATGGCGGCGCCGGGGCAGCCGGCAGCAGCAGCAGCGCCAGCTTGGCGCTGCTAGACGACCAGCAGCGCGGCCGCGGGGCGGCAGATGATGACTTTGACCCTGGCTTCTCAGAACTACAGGTGTGGAGGCACCCTATCTGTGTGCTGCCACCGCAATCAGGCTCCTGCAGTTTGCCTAAGTGGGCTGTGTATGGGCAGCACGAGGGGGCCCATGTCACGTTGGCAGTGGGCTGGTGCTCCAAGAGCGAGCCCCCCCGGAGGGTCCATCAGGACATCCGCGGGCATCCCTGGCGACTTGCGGGCATACCTGGCGACTTGTGATGTATGCCAATACTTTTGCCTCCATAGCTGCTGCTGGGAACGCGAGACTGGTATACAGGTGCACGAGTGCGACCGGGCTTGCTGCTACCTGTGTGCCTGACTGGCTTGGGCAGTTACTCCCTGGCAGTTCAGTTGCGGTCCATCACTGCGATTCTGGTCCCTTGCAGGCCACCAAGGTGGACAACATGACTACACTCATCGACGAGCGGGACCGGGAGGTGGTCCGCATTGTGCAGTCGATCAACGAGCTGGCGCAGATCATGAAGGACCTGTCGGTGCTGGTCATTGACCAGGGGACCATCCTGGACAGGATAGACTACAACATGGAGCAGGTGGGTGGTGTGGGGGAGGCAGCTCCACTCCAAGCTCAGGGTACATATGCTGCACCCACGGCCAAGCGACTATCAGCACTTCTGTTTGGCCATTTGAGGTTTGTGGAATGGGCTGGGCAGATGATTTGCCCTGCTTGATCGATTCCAGAACGCTATGGAAGCTGCAACTGTGGCTGTCTGCGCTTCTGGTTGGGAGTCTAGCCTTATTCTTAATCTCGTGCTTTGCTGCCTGCGATGTCCGCAGACCGCTATGAAAGTGGAGGAGGGTGTGCGGCAGCTGGAGAAGGCCGAGAAGAAGCAGCGGCAGAGCGGCATGGCGCTGTGTGTGATGGCGCTTCTGGTGATGATTATGCTGCTCCTTGTCTTTGTAGTCTTGAAGTCGTTGCTCTTCTAGATTGATGGCTTTGGCCTTTCGTGTTATTTTATAGGCACTTCCGATGCGCAAGCGCTGTGTAGAAGGTTAGTAGGCTGCGCGAGCAGCCTTAACTTACGTGTTCATCCTTTTGCAAGTTTACCTCTTTTACATGGCCTGTGGGTCCGCCATATTGCATTTGGCTGCCTGGCGGAGAGTTGGGGCTGGTTCCCTCCCTCACCGTATGGGATCAACAGCTCTGTTAGGTATGCAGTGTTCGTGCCAGCAGTCTTGGCAGTACACTCCTTTTGACTGCTTTGTTTCCAGTTAGGCAGGCACACCTGGAGGTACCCAGGGTTTCTGTCGGGCTAGAAGTGACTCAGACCAGAGTCAGACTCAGGCTCTGGGTGCAAGGAGGATGTAGTAAGGATGGCAGATAGTGCGAACAGAGAGTGAGAGCTGAACTGTACTGACAGGGCTAGAAGCAGAACTGCCTGCCATGATGTCCTCAAACACCCACGCTGTTGACGCCGACCGTTTTTTTAACTAAAGACGATGCAGTGGCTGAGTGAATTGCGGTTCTGGTCTGCCTGTGGTGCCTCCCTTGCGCCCTACTCGCATGCTTGCTCTCCCGCGCCTCACGTGTTGTCGGCCCGCGACCCTACCCCAGGCAGACGCCAAACGTTCTGTTAGTCAGCGAGCCAAAATTTGTGACCGTTCCCTACCAGCGGACGTGTACAACCTTAACGATAGCTAGTTAGGACTTGTTCAAGAGACTTTTGCCTGCCCTAGGGTTGGTCGTCCAGTCCTCAGCACCTTCGCAGCAACCGTCCCGGCACTCCTTTGAGTTGGGAGTCGCCTCCGCAATCGCTGAAGCGAGTATTCGACGGTATTGAAGCCATGTCTCTCTGTCTCGCTGTTGTGGGCTTAGTTCATCCCATGATTAGTAAAGCGTGAGAGTCCTTGAGCCCATTGAGCCCTGCGGCATGGAGGCTCGGTTTGCAGCAGCACACTGTGGCGAGACTGCAGAGGTAGGCACTCTCCGCCCCCTGGTCGCTGGCGGCTCCATCCCCCGACCACTGACGGTGTGCGAGACCACGGGCAAGCAAGTTTGTTGCCTAACCCTTTTCAGGTCATAGCAGTCCAGAGACCTTGGCCTAGCAAGCTGTCAGCTAGCGACTATGATGTCCTACCACAGCAGGACTCTCCTAGGGCTCAGAGGTGGGACTTCGTTTGCACAGCTGTCTCACGACGGCGTTGCTGCTGTGCCTTGCCTCCCATACAAACTTGCACAGTATATTGGGTCACCGTGCCCTGCATTCCTTATCGCTGGTGTGCCAGTATGCCTGAGCACTGTTTGATGTTAATCATGTGACCGCGTGGCTGCAGCTCGTCACCAAGCAGCCCTCGCTACAGCCTGCTGTGCTTGTTCCAAGGCCAGGGCAGCGCCGAGGCAGCTCGGATCTGCAGCAGCGTCGCCGTGGCAGCAGTCGAGGACCTGCTGCCGCCTTTCCCAGCGTCGCTGCTGGCGGGCGGCAAACCTGCCGGGCTGCGACGGCTGAGCACCGGGCTGCGTCGGCTCAGCACCAAGTCGCCTCAGCCTCAGGCAGCAGCAGAGGCCCAGTGGGAGGGAGAGCTGCAGGCAGCGCTGCTGTGCGCTGTGGTCGAGCTGCAAGCACAGCTGGGCCAGGCGGGGTGCCCTGAAGGCTGTTCAGCCGCTGTTGTGCTCCAGGTGGGGCACCCACGACTTGGCTCCAGTTTGCTGGCTGGCGAGTCACTTCCCTTGTAGGGAGGCCTGCTGTTTGTTGGCCTTCTCCTGCGTCTACCGATGTCATGGCACGCTTTTGAAGCGGCTGGGTGTCCCTACAAGTCGTCTGTTTATCCCTCTATGCTCCTGTCCTCACCAGGCTGCATTAGTGCCCACCCTTCAGTAAGCGTATACTTACATCATTATCAGTGCAATCGCATCACATTCACTCTGTCTGCTGGCTTGCCGTCCAGGTTGGTCGCCTGGTGACGTGCGCAGTGCTGGGGGATGTGGAGGTAGCCGTGTGCACCTCCACAGGCCCGGGCGCCGTCCAGCCTGGCGACTGGCTGGAGCTCAGCGTGGACCACCGGCTGTCCAGCAATGCTGGGGAGCGGGGGCGGCTACTGCAGGCGGGGGCTCGGCTGGCCCCCCGGGACATTGAGGGTGAGTGCGCTGCGGGGCTTGATGGCGGGACACGCTTTCGTGTGGTTTCCTGCTTGTACCTTCTGCTCCGCTTGTTTAGCCTGCGCTGAAGCTGGGTCGCGGCCAAGCATGTGGTCAGTGGTGGTGGTTGTTCGAGGGGTGCTGATGTATTGCTAGGCGCACCGGTGGCAGCATGTCCGAGCGTGGGGTATCCCCAGTGAAGCGCAGCATGGGACCTCATCCAGTGGACCATGTCTCTTGTAAGCCAGTTTGCTGCCTGTCTGTGCAGAGAACAGCCCAGCGCCTATTCCAAGTCGTGGCACCGGTGGCCTACGCATGTGGCCTGGGGGGCTGGAGTCGGCCAGGGTGAGCTTGCCAGCTGGGCCCAGCGAGTTGGGGTGTGGCCCCTGATGTGCTGTGTCCTGGTTCGTGGATAGCTGGTGGTAGCTGGGTTTATGATGGATGTCTCATGATGGTGGTGGTGGGGGGTGTGGGGGGCGAGAAAAGTGTGTGTGGGTGGGTGTGTGGGGGTGGGGGGGGCGGCGCTTGCAGTTTTTTGTGGAGCAGACAGCTGAGCTCAGTGTTCCCTGTCCCTGTCATCAATGCGGTTATTTGATGCATCCAGTGGGCTGCTCTTAGCCGTGGGTATGGTTCCTATGACTCGCTGTCACAAGGTAGCGCGAGCGCCGCACGAGTTCTCCTGTGCAGGCCTTGGGCTTCTTTGATGTCAGGGCGCCTGGTGGCGACGTGGTTCTGCCGCTGCCACACATCCGGCAAGCGCGGCTGCCGCCGGGCGGCGGCCGCATCGTGCTTGCCACACGCAACGTGTGGGAGGCGGGCGCCGCCTCAGCAGGCCAGCAGCAGCCGCAGCAGGCTCAGCAGCAGCAGGCAGGCGGCCAGGGGGACGGCACGCTGCCGGACGCGAGCAAGAGCATTCAGCGGGCGCTGCTGCGAGGACGGCTGTCGTACTGCACCCGCCAGGTGCTGGAGGCGGCTAAGGCTGTGGAGGCTGCTGCTGGAGAAGGCAGGGAGCTGTGCGGCGGTGCCGGCGGCGGGAGTGCTGACCCTGCTGCAGTTGCGGTGGTGGCGGAGGTGCGGCCAGTGGATGGCGCCGATGGCAGGCTGGCGGGGAAGGCGGCGACCCCGGGCTGCTCCTTCCTGGGTCTCTTTGGTGGCAGGTGCGCCGGCAGGGGGTGCAGCGGTGCTTCTTGTGTGCATGCTGGACTGCTGGTTTGTCAGGCTGTGTAACACGTTGTTATGGCACAGTGTGTTGAGATGTGATGTAGACATGTGGTTCTCTATTTATTGTGAACAAGGGTGTGACAAGCAATCAAGGGACCCCGCCGCACACCTTGTTGTAGCTATTCCAATGGCCTGCCTGATCCCTGGATTCATTGTTGCAGGCGCAGTAGCAAGGCCGCCGCCGCAGCAGCCCTGGCTGCGCCCCTCAACAGCTCGGAACCAGCCCAGCTGCTGTGTGACCTTGACACTGCCCTGTTGATGGGTCTTACCACAGAGGAGCCGCCTGAGAGGCCGCCTGCGTGGCTGACCCTACGCCTGATGGGCGACATCCACAGCTGCCTGGTGAGCCGAGGGGCTTCTCCTTCCTCTGTCGTAGGCAGATCCTTTGTGCTGTGCTGGGCCAGTTGTAGGGTGGGGGACTTTGCCTGCCCAGTTATGAACGTGGAGTTTGAGGTGCTTATGTAGGTGATACTGGTATTGTAAGGTAAGGTAAGTGACCACCAGGTAGTTCGCCATTGTAAGCCCTCTGAGACCTGCTAAGGATATACATATATGGGCAGTCTGCCGGGTGACCTCACCCAGCACGACGACTGATGTCCTTGCTATGTCTGTATGTGCCTTGCGTCCTGACTGCGTGCCCGTCCCTGCGTGCTGTTGCAGAAGCGCGCTTACCAGTCCTGGAAGGTCATTCAGCGCGCCGCGCTGGCCGCTGGCTTCGCGGATGGCCCTGTGCAGCCCACGCTGCGCAGCTCAGCGCGGCACAGCAGCAGCGGCAGCCTGCAGCAGCAGGTTACCTCCTGGCAGAGCGATGACGGGGCGGGCTCGGAGCACGAGGCGCCAGCGTGCAAGGCAGGCAAGAAGAAGAAGAAGCAGTCCTTGGGCTGGCTGGCTGATGTGTACGACAAGCGCGCCTCCCACCACATGCGCGGCACAACTGCACAGCCCTCCCGAAAGCATGGGAGCTCCCAGTCTCTGCAGGATGCAGCGGAGGAAGGCCCCGGCCGTGGCAGCAGAGCCGGCAGCCGCGATACCAGCCCTGGCCGCACCAGCCACGCCAGCAGCGAAAACGAGCTTTCGCTGCCGGCGCCGCCACGCAAGGTGCGGCGCAGCGTGAGCAGCGTTGCCTGGCAGGGCAGCGGGCAGGGCATGAGCATGGCGAGCGGGAGCTACAGCCCCATGCAGCTGGGCCGTAGCCACAGCGTGAGTGATGCCAAGCTGCCCCCTGTTTATCCCAGGCAGCGGGTAAGCGGCGACTCCGTGGTCGCGCCACAGACCCCGACAGTGCCCGCAGTAACCCCCCGGCGCCCCCTGCAGCACGCCTCCAGCGCGGCCGCCAGGCTGGAAGCGGCAGCTGCTGCTGCAGCGGGCTCAGCAGCAGGCCCCAATAGCAGCAGCCCTGCCCACGGCAGGGCCAGCATCGGGCGCCAGGGCAGCGCTGGCGGGGAGATGCAGACGCACAGCCTGGGGGTGTCGCGACAGGCCTCCATGGATGAGGAGAGTATCTGGCCAGAAGCACGAACCCTACCCCGCCTGATGCGGACGGGGTCCCTGCCGGTGGTTAAGGTGGACATCTCTCCCAAGCCGCTGCAGCCAGCCAAGCCGAGGAAGCTGACGCGCGGCAGCACCCTGGACAGCAGCGCCAACAGCCATGACAGCGTTGGGAGCAAGGCCAGGGGCGGCAGCGAGTCGGAGGAAGGGGAGGTGGCAGCGGAGGAGGTGGCGGCCGCGTCGGGAGCACTGGCGCTCTTCTACAAGAACTCTGAGAGCCGCAAGGAAAGGGGGAAAGTTCAGACCCGCATCTGATCGCCTCTGGTGGTTCGGTGTGGTCGTCGGCGGTTAATTCAATGTATGTGAAAGACACAGCGCATGCCTCTTCTGTCTTCTAGTGCAGCCAGGGTCGGCCCTTGGGGGTTGGGGTTATCAACTTTTATGACATCCATCTTAGGGTGGTTCTGCAGCCGGGGGGTTCCTCGCACAGGGCTGTGCGTGTGCAAATGGCTGAACTTAGTTTTGGACACTGTTAACCAGGTTTGCTGTTGCGTTGTGGACTTTGGATGGATGTACTGCTTGATAGAGTGCAGCTGGTGCTGTACCAGGCAGCTTTTGCTGTACGGACGTGGTAGGCTGGAGGCTTATGTAGCTTCAGGGGGCCTTGGGACTGTATGGATATGCGGTGAGACCTTGCTGGGACTTTGCTGCCTGTGAGTAGCTGCAAGGGCTCGCTGCAACAGCACTGTGTTATGCAGTTTTGGAGTTGCTGTTTCTTAGTTGTACCTGAGACACCAGGGCCATCATTGTTTGGGCTGCTTCTGTCATGGGGTGTCCCTCTGTTGGCAACGCTTCAGTCATGCATGCTGTCGTTGGCTGCTTTGTTCGTGTGCTTTACCACCTATAGGATTTGCAAGGTGCAGCTGGGAGTACCACTAATGGTCATAAGTGCCATGTTTAAGGAGCGTGTGGAAACTCCAGTTGTCGTGCAAACAGCTCTGTCCTTGCTGTTACACTTTCTTGTGACCGGTTGGTCGCATAGACAGAGTGCATAGACAATGATGTTGTACATGTGCAAGTGTAACAGTGTCACGAGCGCACTGTTTGAGATTGTCAGGCACATGTTCGACAAGGCGTAGACTCTGGTTCCAATAGTGCCCCGGCCTAGCCTCAAGAATGGGTCCACTTTGGCACGGGTGCATCTAGTAAGTTTGTAGAGGTGACAGCTACTTGTCCTCTATTCCCATGACCTAGGGACCAAGATGTAGCTTGTACCCGGCTGCTGTGGCCCTGTGAGTTGCTGCCTATCTTCTTGCTATTGCCCTGGCAGTCCCAGGTTTGCATGACAACAGTGACATGGAGCCTTCCACCAAGCAGTGCCTGGGCCACCCAGCACTCGGCGCTGAGTGCGAAATCCGGAAGCACACCTAATAGCCAGCTTTGCCAAGCTTCCGTTTGACAGCCACCAAGAAGCGCTCTGGCCGCAACACGGGCACCACCCTCGAGTCAATATTGCAACCAACTGCCCAAGGTATCCCCCAAGCTTTGCTGCTTTGGGGTGTTCTAAGCTGGTCAGTCGGCTGGCAGCAGGTGCCTGCATCAAATCGCCGTGCCTTGGTAACTAAATCGTGACTGTTGCCCTGCTGGTGTAACAGGAACCTGTCATGATGATAAAGTCGTGTTTGACGACCTAGAGGACAAATCCAGGATCTCGTGCGACCACCTAGGAGAAGAAGAATAAGAAGATATCTCAACAAGGAGTGACTTAGGGCGATCAGTACAAGGAACCAAGTTCTTGGGTCCCCCGAGAATCTGGGGCACAGATGCTGGCTTCGCCAAGCTGCAGATTCTCAAGTCTCGCGAAAGCGATGCTGGTAACTTTTTGCGGTACATCAAGCCATAGCCGTCCACTTCCCTTTCATTGCCAGAGGCTGGCGTCAAGCCTGAGCATCCTGGCGTACGCTTACCTAATCTGCGCGCAATCCAGCCAACTCGCGCCCACACCGTGCGCTTTGCATTTGCCGGCACAGCCACTGCCAATGAGATCAGTGTCGTGATCAAGGCAAATCTCTGCCGACAGGCTGCTGGTTAAGCCCAGCGTCTGAAGCCAAGCCTCCAACACGGCGCAGTTTCCCGGACCCCTCAAGACTCGTCGCATTAGGTGCGCACCGGTGCTACTGTGCTTGTAGGCACCTACATTGCAGTTGTAAGGTGAAGAAAGTGGCTTTTGGGTTATCCCCGGTGCTACGACCCTGACGAAGTGGCTCACGGCATATGCCTTGCCCCAAGAATATCTACGACCCCCGAGATTTTGGCCTTGTTTCCAGTGTAGAGGCTCATGAGCCAGCAACATGACCGATCTCCGACGGCCCGTGAGGCAGCCGCCCTAGGAGGGAGAAGCACTGGCATGACCCCAATACAACCCAGCTTGAGGAGGATCTGTAGCGATGGGGCAGCAGGCTCTGGCAGCGGGGACGTCAGCTGGCTGGTAGCAGCTTACAGCACCCGAGCATCTAGCTTTATGCGCCATGGTGCCCCCCAGGGGAATAGCCTGGACCAGGCTGGGGAGGTGGCTACTAGCAGGCAAGGTGCAGAGGCAGTGGAAAGAAGGGCAGTCAGGCGAGCAAGTTCGACCAGCAGCAACCAAGAGCATCAGTCTGTTGGCAGGGGCGGGGGTGTAGCGGCTGCCTTTGCTCGGGCGCGCCAGCTGCTACGTAGCCTCAGTTCAAGGCCCAAGTCCAGAAGCAGGGGCAGCAGCGCCATCAACAGCAGCAGCAGCCCTGTGGCCATACGGCAAGGGGCACAGCAGCAACCCTCGAGCAGGAGCGGCGGCAGGCAGGCAAACAGCCTGCCCCGTGCCCAACCGCCCCTGCTGACGGGTGGTCCCTACTCAGAGCCCGCCTCCCCTCGCAGTCGTCCATCAACGGCAACGAGCGCCTCAGTGCCTGGCTCACCAACCCACAGTAGGAGCAGCTTGGTTGACGTGCGCCGGGGCCCCCACAGCAGCGCCTGCCTGCCGCCTGGCCCGGGGGAGCCAGCGCCCTCTCGGCAGCTGAGGCCTGCACTCTCCAGTAGGCAGCTGGTAGCCACCAGCAGCTTTGGCAGCAGCAGCAGCAGCGGGCCCAGCAGCAGCAGCCTGGGCAGCGGCAGCGTGCTCAGCGTGCAGAGCAGCGGCTGCCTTGGCAGTCCCCAAGGCGGCAGCGTGTGGGGTGGTGCAGGGGAGCAGCAGGGGGACGAGGCTCTCCCTGCCACATCCCAGACACTGGAGCTGCTGTATAGGCATGCAGAGTCAAGGAAAGAGGAGATAAGAAAGCAACACGCTCTGCCGGTGGCCTGAGCAAGCAGAAAACTGTGTGTGCGCCTGGTTGTTGAGGTTGGTGGGTTAATGGTTGGAGCACGCGGCCACCAAGCAATAGGTGAACTGTTGACCCTTCTTCTCGCCGCAAGCCGCGGTGACTCGCTATATGTGGCTGGTTTTATTTGCTTTTGCGTACATGTGCAATGGGCTGTCTTATTGTCACCTTGATCATGTCTCTGTCCAAAGCCAGGCAGCAATTGAGTGAGCATAGCCAAGCATGATACATTTGGGTTGCCTGTGAGAGCTTTGGCCACACAATTCACGTATCTATGTTGAGGTACATTTCCCAGAGGTTGCGGTTGAAGTGTGTGTTGTTGCAATACCTTATTAACTCATGTATTATCGTCCCACTGCCTTTCAGTTTCCAGTCTGTCTTGGCCTGAAACCGAACAGGCAGCCATTTTTGCTTATATTGGCAAACAGTGGGGCTTGTAAGATGATTTTGCCTGGTCCAACAGGGCGGGGTTTGGTTACGTGAATTTTGACTGCTTCTTAGGCTGCACCGGAGCATTTATTTAGGGTGGCAGATAATGCGATGAGATAGGAGGAACGGGTATACTGGGCTGACAGAGGTCTATGGAGTTATGCGTTGTGTCTTGCCTGAACATTGTTTGGAGTGAGTTGCCGCCATGTCACTTTGCATACTTGTCTTGGGTCCCTTTGCACCCTTGTCTTGAGGCAGTAAGGTACTCAAGTCTCGCAATCTTGTGAGAGTAGGAGTATCGGGGATAGCCGTAAGCGTGGACATGTAGTTCAGTATGCCAGTCCGGTGACATGGGTTTCACAGGTTGAGCCAACATGTGCCACGTAGCAGACAGTAAACTGCTGCCCTGGTCGGTGCAGTCAACAATAGCCTGAGGAGCTAGGCTGGTCCAAACCAAATGACCTTAGACAGCGGCCGCAGCACAAAGAAGAGCAATCTTAAGGAGATACCTACTGGATTACAACACAGGCAAGACCCAGAGCACAAATGCATCCAGCCGCTGTTAGTGCAGTTCGCCCCCTAGCTATCTTTCTTGTTTGCCCTGCCTGCCACCATCAACAGCAACTACCATGCCATTATAATTTGCACGGGTTACTCCAAACCCCCCATCCAAGAGTGTACTGTGCAACCAACAGCTAAACCTCTGCTGTCTACACTCTGACCAGCGGCAAGTGAAGCCCTGACTCCCGATACCTATCGCCCTCAGTATACACCGCCTAACAGCCAGCCACTTCACACAACCAGGACTAGTATGCCCGTTTTGTGTTGATGGGGGCAGAAAATGCAAATAGGGAGCGGCAGGCAAGCTGTATCCACAGGGCATCGCTTGCCCATCGATTGCCACCATGCCGGACCGCCGCCACCTCCTGCTAGTCGCCCTCCCAGCGCTGGGTGCCCGCAACAAGCCAGTGCACCACGGGAGTCGTGCGCTGTTAAGTTGTCATGCGCTGCCAGTGAGTGGCCTGCCTCACAAGTCCTGTTCAGTGCCCCACGCACCCTGCGCCTTCTCATCTGCCAGCCTCGCCAGCCTCACCACTGCCCGGCCCAGCAGGAGCGCAACCAGTACCACCAGGGACAGGACGGTCGCCCTTATTATCAGCTGCCGCCGGGCCTGCAGGGACGTAGGGAGCGATGCGGCACAGCCCCATTACGTAATATGATGACGCCCATGCGCGGTGGCGCCCACACAGGGTGCACACCTGCCGAACACGTCCACCTGGACTGCCTCCAAGGTAGCACTCCGCAGATAGCATGGTTATTCAACAAGCCCTTTCTTGCAGCAAAGGCATGCTGGCCATGGAAGGCAATCACGGCAGCAGGCAGGCTTGAGCTGCAAGGTGTGGCATACCGCCAGGCCAGAGAGCTGCGCAATCCAGGGTTCACCAAGCAAGCCGTCCCACCTTCTGCTCCTGAAGCTGCCGCTGCCGCTGCCGCTCCTCTTCCCTAGCCTTGGCTTTCCCGCCCTTGCGCCTGCCCTCCCCAGCGGTACCTTGCTGCTCTTCAGCTGCTGCGGCACCCGGCTTGCCTGCTGTCCTTGCCACGCCTGCTGGTGCTGCCATGCTTGCTCCCTTCACAGCAGCGCTCACATCTGTGCTGCTTGCGGGGACCGCCGTCGCTGCTCCCTTCTTCCCGGCAGCCTCCGCCGCCGCTGCCAGCGTCGCGCATTCAGCATCGCAGGGCAGCAGGCGCAGGGGGGTCGCTGCATCGTAGCTCCTGCTGCCGGTTTCTGCTTGCAGCATGGACTGGACTGTACTGCAGGGCTCCTTGCGCTTGATGCGCCGGCAGGCACACCGCACAGTGACCTCCTCGGAGCAGCTCTCAGGCTTGGGGCAGGCCCCGCTGTGGCATGTCTCTGCAGCAGCAGTCTTGCTGGTTATGCAAGCAAACCCCCTACAGGATGGGATGGCTGACGAGAGCGACCTTATGCGTCAAGTATAAAGACAGCTTTCCAATGGGTGCACGAGGATCAGAAAGTCAAGAAACTAAGCTTCCAAGGCGGTGAACCCAGGCAGTCATCAATTATAAGATGCTCCAGAGCAACCAGCACCAGGGAAAGAAACATTACAATGCTACACATTCCATTCCCCAAGCGGCTGCCCACAAAGCACAGACCTTGGCACAGGTGCGGGCACAGTTGCAGCGCCCGGTGGCAAACCTTGGCACAACGCAGCCGGTCGGGCGGTATGCCTGCTGCGGCTTCCCAGCATTCAAAGCGGAGGCTGGTTTTGCCACAGTGGCATGCCTGCAGACATGCAGCAGGCAGTGGCTACTCACCCAAACCCAAGACTGCCATGGTTTCTGCAAGCACATCCATGGGGCGGAGACAGGACGCAGACAGACACATGTCGCCAGCAGTGCCAACTATGTTTGCTTTTACCACACAAACCGTTCCAGTCAGGCAGGCGTGTCACACTGTATCAAGCTTGGAAAAGGAAGTATCCAGGATATCAACCCTTGTAATAACAAATCTCAGGACAACCAGACCCCCACACATGCAAGGAGTCGCTCCACGCATTGGGGGCAGTTGCCAGGCGGGCACTGCAGCCGGCCTGGCTTTTTGCTTGCATGGATAAACCCGAAAAACACCTGGACAGAAAACACGCACCCTTGTGACCAGCTCCCGGCAAGGGGGACAGTCGCCCGGGTGGCAGCCCAGCTGGCAGGGGTGCTCACAGCGCTGCTGGGTGCAGGGTGCTGTGCACGCCTCGCATGGCTCCATGCTGGGATCATGGCAGGGCTTGCTGCATGCAGGATCACAGCGGATGGGGTCGACAAACAAGGGCTGTAAGACAGGAGCGGTAGCTGTGAGCAGGGGGGGCGGAAAACAAAGAGCTGGGCCGGTCCACGAGAGACGAGCCCCTGGTTGCTGAGACTGGAATCACCCCTTAAATGATGCTCAGATGCAGGTTGCTCATTATTGTAAGACTTGTAAAACTGCAAGAATATATCTTCAAAGTGTGTGCTCATGACTCATGCGGGGCTCGCAGCGCACCTGCAGGTGTGGTTGGTGCATGGGAGTGGCCGGCCACAGGCCACGCCGCAGGAGAAGGGAGCTGCACTGCTGCAGGGCACCTGCTTAAGAAAAAGGGGCAGACCGAGCACATCCATTCAGTTCCACCTCATGGAAACGTCCCTGGACAAGCAGTGCGATGCACAGCCTTTGCATGTCAACATCCGCGGCCAAGGAACACGCGGCAGAGGAACAAATGCCATGCCCAACGCTAGTGTTACATTGTCGCCAACTGCACGCCAGCACGCACATGTGGTAAGAGTGTCTGAGTATTGTTTGTGTGGGCTTGCCTGCGCTACTGTGTGTCCTCCAAAGCACGACACCTCCAGTGCGACTTGGCAGGGCGGGCAGTACGACAGGTACCGCCCGCACCGTGGCAAAGATGCCGCAAGTGCCGCCGCTGCCTTTGCCGCCTGCAGCACACAGGCCTCACTTGAGGCGCCGCAGACACACATCTGCTGGCAGCAGAGGTGGGCGACTGACACTGCTGCCCAGGATGTGTTGAGACCGCCAGTGGCCCGCCGACCGGCCCGAACAACAGTCGGCAGTGCTACTTTCCGCAAAACATGAGTCTCATAAACGTAAGCCGCACAGGGTGGTGAATGTCGATCCAGGACAGTCACTGCATGTTGAGCCAAACCCACAGTGGCTGCCACTTAACAGCGATGCCTTAGACGCCTGCCAGTGCCTACCTACTACGCAGGCGCCCATCTACAGTATGGCCTAGCCCCGAGCTCCAACATGCCCACACGGGCTTCTCCTAACCTGTACCGCTGGCGGCAGCTCAGCCCCCACCGGGGTCCGCTTTTTGCTGCCCCCGCTGCTGCTGGCGCCAGCACCGCTCTCCTGCCCCCCCAAGGGCATTGCCGGTGGGGAAGGCGGCTGGTAGTCCGCAACCGGCGTGGGCAGGGGGTCGTGGCAGCAGGGGGACTGGCACGGGTGGCCGCAGCGCGGGTGGGGCGTGGCGCAGGGAAGCGGGCACAGCGGGGCTCCGGCGGCTAGGGGCCCGGGGCACGGCCCAAAGTGGCACCTGCACCGGCCGGGCACAACATAATATACCTTGTGACAGCTAAAGGAGCACATTTTGCGAGGTGGTCCTTCTCCAACAACCGGTGACGCCGGGGTAAAGCCTGCCAGTTAACGATAGAGCTAAGGTTGAGACTTCTCCATCATACCGTTGCTAGTCTCAAGAAATGTGTGCCATGCACATACCCACCTCAGCCCGGCCAGCGGCAGCAGCTTGCGTCAGCCCACGGCCAGGCAACCACCACCGCCAAGCAAACACCCTTCCACAGCGGATGACTGTGTGTCATGTCATGGACAGCTCCTGACAAAGCCCACCTGTGCCGGGGCAGCGCGTCTGCGTGGCGGCACAGCGGCCGCACAGGGCAGGCATGCTTGCAGGGCGGCGGCTGCGCGAGCTTCTCCCTCCCGCAGGGCACCGAGTAGGAAGTCAGCCCGCAGGCGCAGCCGATGTGGGCGGACAGGGGGCAGGGGGCGCAGGGGCCAGCATGGCAGGGCGCCGGGCAGCGGTGGTTACCACACTTGAGCCGCCGGCCGCAGACCTGGGCGGGTGCACATATTGGTTGTACCATGTGGACATTGCCGGCATCAGGATCAGCGTGTGTGGTTGGCGGCAAAAAGAGGGAGGGAGGAAGCATGGGGCACACAACTCGAACATAGAAGGTCTAGGCAAAGGAGACCCACTACGGGAGTCGATGCCCAACCCACGCCACATGTTGTCAATGCCAAGTTTAATGGCCAGCAGTGACAGCCAACGTGTGCACCTGCCTGCTTCCTAAATACAATGACACGTCAAGTTTCAAGCAACATCCTCCGGGCAACACGTCGGCTGGCTGCATGCCACGCCCGTACTTGGCCCCACCTCTTCACAGGGAGGGCAGTCCCCGCTGCAGCAGCGCTTCTTACACTGGTGCCGGCCGCAGCTGCGCATGGCGGTGCAACGCCGCTCGCACTTGACGGGCTCGCGGCACTGCAGGTAGCAACAGAGCCAACAGGCCCACTTTGGTGGTATTTTACAGGTGCAGTCTCACACCCCAGTTCACCCAACACAAGCCACAGGCATCACATCTTGCTCTCGTCCTGCTTGCATGCGCCCCTTTGGTCAGGTGGCACCCAAAATGTGAAATTCAACCACACACACATAACCACCAAATTAGACAGCTACATGGCGGTGAACGTCTGGGACCCACCTGCACCACTTTGGTGGTCTTGCCGCAGGCGCAGGTTTTCTCGACCAGGCCCCGGCATGTCTGGGGGCACGGCCCGGCATGGCAACGCTCCACGCAGCGGTGGATGCCGCAGGATAGCAGCTTGTCGCAGGTGGCGCCGCAGGGAGGGACGACCAGGTCGCATGGGGCGTCGGGAACCACCTGCACACCCGGCGGATGCGGGTGGCACCCTCTTAGGATAGCATCAGGCCAAGGGGTATGGCAGGCGACGCAGTAGGTATTGGCCACGAAGTCGCAGGGTGGGGGTGGGAGGGTGGGGTGTGGACACCTCAGGTGAAAAGTAAGCAGCAATGCTCTTCATGACACCGCACTTGCCACAAGTGCACATGAGCACACAGGCCTTGGTGTGCTAACCCACTCACTCAAGGCAGGAAGGGCGGCAGGGCTCAACACATGTCCCCTAACACATTACCATCCATAAGAAGCAAGGGCTACCGCCAGGCGGGATCACTGGGAGATGGTGCTGCTGTCTGTAATGCGCAAGAACCGGCTGGGGGGCTGCTTCACAGCACCCACATCCCTCTCACCTGCTTGCCGCACGGGCAACTCCTCACCCCCGCCAGCTCACACCCGCCACAGCGCCCAGCATGGCACGCCAGCTGGCAGGTGTGGCGGCCGCAGTCCAGCAGCCGGCCGCAGACCTTGCCGCACTGGAAGACGCCCTGCTGGCTGCAGGGCAGGCGAGCGCAGGCGCTGCCGCAGCGGCAGCGCACGCTTGACATGAGGCCGCAAGGCGGGCAGGGGCCCTGGAGGCGGGAAAGCCACAAGGGTGGCGTCAGCGCTGGGGAAGCCCAGGGGCCCAATGTCTGGTAGGCGAGGGTGCTCTGGTAGCAGCTGCCGACAAGTGACGCTCATGCCCCACTGCCCGGGCCTGCAAACCTGGCTCCTGTAGGGGGATCGCAGGCGGGATGCCTGTCCCAGGCACAGGGATAGATAGCATGGGCGAACCTCAGAGCTCCACGGCTAGAAACTTATCACAATACAAAACCGCACACTCACCTCATGACAGGTCTCAGGGCAGATGTGCCCACAGGGCAGCCACTGGTTGCACACGCCGCCGCAGCTGAACTCATGCCGGCCGCAGCGCCGCTCAGCCGACACAGCACCGCAGTAGCAGGCGGTGTGTACGATGCGAGGGCAGGGCGGGCAGGGCCCTGCAGGAGTGGCAGCACAACGTTTATTCTATCCACTCTGTACAATGTATGTTCAGCGACAAAGGCATCTCCAGCGGCAAGGGCGCTCGTCCCCCTGTTGGCCGTGGTAGAGTGGTTTTGGGTGCGTTGGTGCAGTCAAGGCACGTGCCTGCTGCTGCAATCAGAACACCCGCGAGCATGGGCACGCCCAATGAGGGGACGTCTGGTGATGAGATGCGATCCTGTGGGGTTAGGGTTGGCCATGGCTATCCACCCACAACTACACTCAGCATGAATGACCGTTGGGAAAATGCAAAGCTACCCCATGCTGACCCTCTCAGCTCTGAACCTGGTGCCCTACCTACCTGGGTGACAGAGGAGCATGCAGGGGTGTCCGCAGCCCTTGCTCGCCCGCTCGCACCGCTCCCCGCAGCTGCACAGGGCACACGTTGTGTGCATTCCAAGTCGTAGCCCAACCCATCAAGGAAAGAAAGAAACCCACATCTCAACAAAAAGCTGGCTCATAAAAACGCACGCAAGAACCTAAGCAAACTGCATGTGAAGCCCAACTTATAAGGATCGGGAGAGGCCCTCATCAGAACGAAAGCTGGCTGCGGTGAAAGGGTGCCCGCTCACATCCAGTCCTACACCTGCCCGGCAGGGAAGCAAGCTGACATGCATGAAGTACACAGCGAAGAGAAGGCCGCACATCTAACTTGCACCGCTCCTCATGGGCGTCAGCAAGAGCTGCTAGATGTGCGGATGGGTGAACGGCAGGCCGCTGTTGAGTAGCGCAGGGTGGCCCTCACTGGCAGTGTCGTCTACTTCAAAAGCTTTTAAAGCGCACACTTGCTGCTAAGATGCCCACAGCTCCCCTTGGACTAACCGCACAAAAAATGCAAGAAGAATTGCAAAAAATGAAGTTGGACGCTCTCCTTTACTACCACAAGATAGGCAGCTTGTAATTATTGGACTCCTTCCAGCACTTACCTGTGGGGTGCATTCCAAGGGTCGAAGGGTGGGTCCTGCACCTTGCCGCAGAAGCAGTGGTAGGCGGACGGGATGGCGCTGCCTGAGTACTCGCGCCGGCACTTGGGACAGCCCCAGCAGGCAGCGCTGCGAGCCTCAGCCGCCGCCCTGCGGGCCTCAACAAACAATGACTTAGCCACCTTGCAGCCAGCCTCCTGTCCGCTCGAGCGTGGCACGTGTGGTCCTCGTTTGACACCTACCATCCCAGCCATGGTACTTGTGGGAGGGCGACACCCGGCCCACACAATACAGCCAAGCAGCCAGCGAGGTGTAGCCGGCATGGTAAGAGAGCATTCCCATCATTCTTTGACATTCTACATGTAAGCGCGGGCCTCGCAAGGATTAGGCAGCTCTGGCCAGAGTGGGTGGAAGCACAGCGACCAGCTGGAGTAGTCACCTGTCTGGATGCAGCCGCAGCTGCTCCGCCTTAGCCTGCGCCGTAGCCAGCTGCTGCCGTGCCCAGCTTTGGATGCACACAAGGTGCACCATCTCGTAGCACCCCCCAATGCAATGCCAGATGGGGTCTGCAGGCAGAGGGCACCCACCAAGGCCAGCAGCGCTCAGCCACTCCTGTCTGCCAATCCCAGCTGGTGTGGCACTCTAGAATTTCAAGATGTTGCAAACAGACGAAGGGCTGCCCTAGGCATGCCAGGGCCGTGGACTAGACTTAATCACACAGGATCACAGCCCGTCAAGCAAGTATCGGCCAGGTCAGCAACGTGTTCCTCCAGCGAGAGGGCTGCTGCTGCTGACAGGAAACATCCCAAAACTCTGGAGAGCAAACTCACAAGGACGTGCCTCCAGACGGCTTGAAAGTCAGCGCATGTCACTCACAACGATGCACAGATGGGCCGCTGCCTCACTGCTTTCAGTCTGGTCCAGCATCAACCACCTGGCACCAAGCAATCTCACCTGAAGCGTCAATATCCTCCAAGCAGATAAGGCAGGCGGCCGCTTCCCCTTGCATGCTCAGCAGCTGCTCCTCCACTCGTTGGATTCCCTCCTGGAATGCTGAGTCATCCTGGGTGTCACTGCGCAGCGGGCCGCCACAGCCGCTTGGGGCCCCAACATCGCTGCCAGTGCTCCCGCCGCAGGCAGCAGCGTAGCTGTCGAAGATATTGCTGAGAAACCTGCATAAGAATTCCGTGGTTTGACTGCCACTGTACCAGAAACTTGGTACATGGCTATTTGGGCCCTGTCAACAGATGGCATATTCAACTCCGGGCAGCAGCAAGCTCTCGAGGACCTTACACACTACCAGTGCTCAATCCCTTTAGGTGCTGGTCTCTACTCACCTGCTTGTGCCTTGCTTCCCATCGTCCAGGGCTGTTTCACTGTGCACAGCACCAGCAACCTGCCCACGAGGCCGGACTTGCGGCATCTTGCTGCCTTCTCGAGGTTTAGCTCACAGTGGCTTTAGGCTGAGTTGCTGCCTTGGAGTGCTCGGTAGGGATGGTCTGCAACGAGGACGGCAAGGCCTGCTTGTTTAAACCAAGCCCGCTGAGGCCCCTAAAACGGTACACACGGCAAGGTGCATGCGGGGTTTCGCTACGAAGGCCCCACGAAGAACCTCCTGGTCCGCTGGTAGCTAGGGTTCGTGTCACAACTCACCAGGTCTGGCTTATATAGGTTGTGCACGACGGCAGCACCGGCAAGCAGCGAGGTGATGGCGACCATGTAAGCTTTCACCTGGGATTTCCACATGATATCGTCACCTGAGGCGTAGGTTTGAATGCCTGTGATGAAAGACCGACCTCTAATCAACCAAGGGAGGCACCATGACATGTCAGCACAATGCTTTGCCTGACATGACCTGAAGCTCTACAAGCTGTTGCTGGCGCATAAGCTAATGGCTTTGTAACCCCCCTCAGTCAGCTGTTGCTGGCTTACCTGTCCAGTAGTGACTATCGAACTGTGCTGACTACCAGTGATAGCATATACTGCTGCAACGTGCATCACGCAGATATGTACATAAACCCCAGCCAAGGTTGCAGAACGTGTGCAGCCCAGGGTGCACTGCCTCCACATGATGACCCTTTGGGATGCAGCTGTCACCCGCTACTCAGTCTGGCCTTAGCAGGCATCAAGGAATCACTAACACGGCGAAAGCACCCGTTGCGTTCAAATGGGCAAACTCGGTTTCATACTATGAAGATGAGAACTGGGTGCCACATTCCGGGAGACAGTGCTACTGGATTGATACATGATAATTTAGCACTGCAATACACAGAATGCACCACTGCACACACAATTTTCCCAACTTAGAGGCCCGATCCAACACAGGTGCCTCTCATGGGGGAGCGTTGCAAGGAGCCAAGCCTGGCATTCAAGCCATGTGGTCGAGGTCTTCCAGCACCCCCCTTAACTGTGCCTCCTCCAAGGGAATGCACAGCAGCTCTGAGCCATCCTGCGCCTTCCTGCATCCAGGATGGAGCCAGCTCCTCGTGAGAGGGCGCTCACACGTCATAACGGCCTCCACCGCAGTGGAGTGTATGCACCCAAGTAAGGCAAGGTGCAGCTTCACACCCTCTACCCCACAGGGACAGTACATACCAAAACTCCCACCATAGCTGCACACCAGCTGTGAAAACCCCCGCTGCCCGCTGCCAACTCCACAGACTGTACAGTCCCACGTTGCTTTCCACACAGGCTATGACTGTGCCTGCTGCCTAGCGCCACGTCTGTACCTCCAGTACTGCACCTCTAAGCAGGGGCACCACAGCAGTCCCAACCAAGCACGCACTTTGTAGTGAGCAGCTCGTGGTCCTTGAACTCCACCAGGAAGGACTTAAGCAGCATCTCGTTACTGACCAGGAACCGCTCGCGGCACATCTGGAACAGCTTGGCCATGGACACGCCTGCGGCAGGAGCCCAGCTGGAGGCAGTCGCTGCCAAAGCCTCACAAACCGCTGGTTCGGCAGCGGTCGAGCAATGCAGCACATGTGCTGGGTAGCCTACAGGTTGCAGTGCCTGGGTCATGCCTCTCCGCACTCTCTGGCACCAATGCAAGACATCAAATACTACTGCTAGGCACCACAACTGGTCACTCAGCTATAAAACCCTTCAATGCGTGACCGGGTGCCAGGCGCAGCCCGCACAGCATGACCCTGCATGGCATGACCTGCCACACCCCAGAGACACTGTTGACGGAAGGCGGCCCACCTGCCTCGCCCGCAACCTCAAGCTGCTGGTCTGCGATGAGCCTGAACACCTCCCGCGCATTGTGAGACAGCGTGGACAGCACGACTGAGGCGCTCTCCTTGCTGGAGCTCTCGCTGCAGCACAGGGAGGACTGTAGCAGTTCTGTAAACACTTGTAGAGAAGGATATGAAGCAGCTGGGCCCTTCATGGATGTAGGGCGTAATACTGGAGCCACTTGGGTGCCCAGGATGAGGGGGAGATGCGACAAGAGCACAAAGCGGACTCAATACTGGAGGCTGCAACTAGTATTTTCGACCCGCTATTGTTGGCTTAAGAGGGGTGAAGGAAATGTGGAGGAAATGTCCTCAAATGCATCATGAAATTATGCAAATGCCCCCAAAGGATGCAGTCACTTGCCTCTTGCCAGCCAGCAGCAGTGGTAACCGGGCGCTGCGGACTTCCGCAAAGTATGGCTCGAACGTGGTTGCATTGTGCCACACCCACGAGAAGCGGTCGTTTGTCTGCAGTGCACTAGTGCTCTCCCCACTGCGGTCAAGATATGTAACATCATGCGATCTCTTCGCTGGCAACCACCACGGTCAAGTGCTTCTCAACTTCACAGCCATCCCCAGGCAGCCCCCCCTGCTGAATGAACAAGAGTGCGCCACGGCATACGGTAAGCGGCATGGAATGGACTGGAGCAACCATGACAACTGCCTTCGGCGCCAGAAAGCCACAAAGTGATAGCCGCTCTCAACAAAGCGATGGCATCTTGTCGATGGTGTGAGCCAGCCACCCAGCCAGGCGCCCCGGCCGATAATAGGGCCTGCATGAGTTGAAGATCAGGTTACCAGTGTTACCTGCATGTCCCAGAGCAACGGGGTGTCCACATGATCAAAGCTGGCTGCCAGGTGGACATTGGGCAGCGCTGCCAGCTCACTCAGCATGCGCTGAGCCGCTGGGTCACGCAGACCTGCAGCCAGAGGGGGCCAGGGGGTTCGAAGCGGAGCCAATCCTTGAGCAAGAGATACCTGGACAGTGCAGCAGCACTGGCCTGTACGGTTGACATACATGCACAGCCCCCTGGGTCCGGAGAGTTCCCGAGGAATCTGTCCTTCCTTTGCCTTTCTTGGTGAAGTTACCCAAGGGACAGTAGTACATTGAGCCAGTTCACCAAGTTCTGTAAGATAAGGCAGGCTACCAACATCGGCCAAATGCACAGGAGCGCAACACCCCAGGCAACATAGGCGCATTCTGCATCCAGTCCTGATCATACAGCCCAGCTCTCAATCCCTGTTCGCTCTAACTGCCCCCCATACCACTAGCTCGTGTGCGGCTGTGTTCCGCACCCAAGGCAGCTTGAATAGCGCCTCACCTGGGCCATCAATGTTGTGTATAACTACATAAATCCGCTTTTGGGGGCTCTCCCCAGCAATCATGTCCAGCAGCGTTTGCTTGCTGAGTGACCGGTAGCTCTGCGGCTTGACCTGCTTCACCAGCGCCGCCGCCCACACCAGGATTTGCTTGGGGGTCAGGCCAGGCATGAGGCCATTAACCGCCAGGCAAGCACCGTCCTCTGTTTCGCTGCGCACAAATTTGTCCAGTAGGTCTCGCTTGGACCCGAAGCCATAGAAGAGTAGGCTGCTCCCTGCCCTGCGCAAAGACGTGACGCGGTGGATATACAGCAAGCTTATAGCAACAGGCTTTGCATGAGTTATGGCTTGCCAGCCTGTCGGTAAAGCTTCACCTGCCATGAAATCTGATGTTGGAATATTACGACCTGTCATCATGTGGGATAGAAACTATGCACCCTGCCAAGCGCTGCGGAGCAGCTTTCTCAATGGCCAGGCAGCCCCGATTTCTTGGGTAAGAAGCACCTACCTCCACTGCAGATACCACAACCCAAAATTGTTCTGCAGCTTGTCCCTCAACTGTCCCTTTTCATCTGTGTGCCGCGACGGCAGCTGCGCGGCTATTTCAAGCAGGCTTTCGTCGCCGCCGCCCAGTGCTAGGTCTGCAAGCGTTTTGCCGCTGCCGCTAGCTGGCGCCTGAAAGAAGCTGCTCACCCTGCCTCCTGCACTCCTGGTTCGCTTGGCCCCATATTGGCGGGCACGCTGAGAAGCCTACAGGGCGGAATGGGTTGTCGTTATGCTGCGTGCCCTCCCTGCAAGCTTTTGGCTGCTGGCTGGGCATGCGGTTTGTTCTAGCTTGCTCACCTCTGCATCCAAGCCGTCGTCCTCTAGTACGGCTTGCACTTGTGCGGGCCGCTTCCTTGGACCCATGGACGAGTTTGGTAAAGCGATCACTCTCCTACGGGGATTAACATCGTACTACACAAGCAATAGAACATCACCTCGATACCTCCCCCTCCCTTTTGGTTAGAAAATTTAAAACAAAGTGATTGCGCGCTTGACTCACCTTTACTCGGGGACCCAGTTTGTTCAGCGACCAATTAATCTGATTCCTCTGCAACCATCCAGAAGAATAATAAAGTCGGGAAGGCAGCAAGGTTCATTAGCTGTCTAGGCCATGGGGAGGTCTCCCAGCCGAAGTCGCAGCAGAGACAGGCGTAGAAGAAGCAGGTCACGTGAAAGACGCCGAGATCGGTCGAGAGAAAGGCGACATGAGCGCAGGTTAGCATGCAGAGCCCTTGCAACCGGGGATGTGCTTAGAATGCATGCCTTCCCTGCTAGGAGGTCTGGTTGGCCCTTGACCCCTGTGCTTCAGAGATAAACTGACTATGATTCCACGACCTGGTACCAGCAACAAGAGGACAGTGAGTCTGTATTGGTGGCCAAGGCAAACGTGCCACCAAGCCACTGTGGTCCATTCAGGCGCAGCCGAAGCCGCAGTAGGGACAGAGAGAGGCGCCGCAGCCACAGCAGGGACCGCAAGCGGGGCAGGCCGCGCAGCGGAAGCAGGTCTCCGGAGCGCAGGAAGGGTGGGCAGGACGGCCAAGTCCAGGGCGGCGATGGCGTAGGCAGCAGAAGCCCTAGCCGGCAGCAGAGCCAAGGAACCTCCCATCCTAGCAGTGCTGTGGCAGCTGCCTCGTCAGCTGACGACAAGCGGCAGCAGCGCCTGGCGAAGCTGCAAGCCTGGAAGCAGCAGCAGGAGGCGGCTGCACAGGAGGCCGGCAGCGGCTGCGCTGTGGCAGGGCCGCCAGCTTCTGTGCCAGATGTGAACGGCAGCACAGCAGCCGCCGCAGCACCAGCAGCAGCACCAGCAGCAGCCCGTCCAGGCAGTCACCATGGGCTCTCCGCTGGCGGCTTCCTGCCACGGAATGTCCCGGCTTCACAGGCAGCAGCCGCGGCAGCAGCCCAGGCGGCACCCCCGCCTGTCTCAGCGGAAGGCCGGCAGGAGGGGCTGGTGGAGGGCGATGAAGATGACGTCGACCCCCTGGACGCCTTCATGGCCGCAGAGGTGTGCCTGGTGGTCCGTGATGTGGTGCAAGGTTGTTCATGCCCTGTAAGAACTTGCTGGTGGTCCCAGAGTGCCTGCCAATGGGCGAGATGCTGGACATGGCCAAAAGCCATGGTTCCTGCTGCCAGCGTGTGGGTGGGGGGTGATTGGGAGCTGTGTTTGCTGCCAGTGTGTGCAGCTGAGCTAAGGACCGGTGCAACGGCTGCCAGGTGTTGCTGTTTGAAATGAGCTGGGATGACATTGGAAGTGGGTGTTGTAGGTGATGCCGGAGGTGAAGGCCAAGGAGGAAGAGGAGAGGCGAAAGCGGGAAGAGGAGCGGGCGCTGCTTCACGACCTCATACAGGTGTGTGTCTCTGCTGGGAGGGGTCATGCGACTTGTGTGCTTGCACCAGGCAAGGCATGCTTGCTGGCTGCTTGGGGCGGCAGACTGACAGCTTGTGCTGATACCCTGCAGGCCCTGTGGCAGTTGCAAAATGGCCCGGTGCAGATATTGCAAGAGCCAGGGGTTGTTAAGCCTTGCGACCTCCTCTCCCCTGCCCCTGATGGTTCTTCCGTGTCTCATGCTGTTGCAGAAAGGCAAGGTGCCCAAAGTGCTAGAGCAGGACTCCGATGATGAGGAGCCGGAGGCAGATGTCGAAATACAGGTAAGTAGGCCGTAAGCTGGCTGCCAGGGAGGGTGCATGGAGGTTGTACTGACAGCCTCCTGCCGCCAGGCGCTCGGGATTGACAGACCACCGCTCGGTGCCCCCTTTGGCACAACAGTGTGTAACGGCAGGCACTTCAACAACCTGGCCTGAAATTTGTTTGACACACTTATGTCCTTGCACATCAAAACCAGCCCTGGTGTCAAGAAGTTTGTGCAAAACACACCGATGCTCTCCCATTGAGCGCAGATACCCGCGCACAAGGTGAAGCTGGTGGTGGGGGCGGGTGGCGAGAAGATCAAGTGGATCCAGCGCAAGTCCAAGTGCAGGATACAGGTGCGGCCATGCCTGATGTATTGCTCCCTGTGCTCGCGCTTTAGGCATGGGTGCGCCCACGCAACTACCTCATACCAAAGCCTGCTGAACTATCACCAGGCCTTGGTATGAGGTAGTTCCGGGGCTTTGCTGGCAGAGTACCCAGCCAGGTACAGCAGATGACTTGGTACTCACCCGCATCTGCCTTGCCTGCCTGCTCTGCCTGCAGGTTAAGAAGGACGAGGTTGACTTGAACAAGGCTTTTGGCTCGGGGCCGACGTTCGACATCCCTTTGAGAGGGCCCCAAAAGGATGGGGACAACAAGGTAAGGACCACGTTGGCTGTGGGACCCCCTTTCTTGCCTCCCCTGAGGCAGTAGCTGCAACACAGCCCAGGTGCCTTGCTGTTTGGTTGTCTCTGGGTGGGTTTGGGGCTTGGGGGCATCCGACCAAAAGCTTGCCTGGCTTCCGAAGTGTATGCCACCTGCAAGCCCCTCTTTGCAATGGGGTGGGGCGTCCAAGGGGATCCAAAAGGACTTGAGGGGGGCTGTGCAAAGCCTTGCAGTTCAGCAGCCATGCAGCCAGCTTTACCCCTGGTTGGCTGTGCTCAGCTGGCTATGCTCATGTTGGGATTCTTGCGTGGCAGCAGGTTAAAATGGCGACGCTGCAGCTGTTTGGCAGCGCCGAGCAGTGCACGCAGGCGCAGACGATGATAGAAGAGGCCATTGAGAACAAGGAGCAAAAGCAGAAGCAGCGGCAGAAGGAGTATGAGAAGAAGAAGGACGTGAGTTGGGCGGCTGCATGGTGCAGTCGGTGTGCAGCAGCCTCCCTGTCACTGCACGCTCCCCTGTGCAGGGGATGTCGCCGCGTGGGTGGCTATGGCTAGAGCGGGCCCATCACTCGCATGTGCAGTGCTCCTGTACGTGCCCCATGCACCCCGCCTGCTGACAATGTGCGCTGCTGGTTTGTGTGATGAACTCTTCATTCCACTCGGAAATGAATCGATGCGAGTCCTGTGCCTTCTTCATTTGGCCAATCACTATGTTGGTCCCTCTTGACTGACCCCAGCTCCTCCTGGGGGGTGCCTGCCTGCCTGCCTGCAGGCCAAGACACGTGACCGGCAGATCTACCACATGCGCCACGCGCGCGACTATGACACGCTGGGGCTGCCAATGGGCGCATCCAAGGCCGACATCAAGGCCGCCTTCCGCAAGCTGGCGCTCAAGTGGCACCCGGACAAGAACAGGGGTGAGTCAGGGGG
>BBXU01001434.1:0-23972 GCA_001598975.1 Parachlorella kessleri | reverse complement strand
ACCACACACACACACACTCTTTCTTTCCAACATTTGCAGACAACCTGGAGGAGGCTGAGGCCAAGTTTCAGGAGATCAGCCGGGCGTATGAGTCATTGATGAGTACCGATGAGGATGCCAAGATTGAACAGCTTGGCTTGTGATATTATGCTGGTAGCAGAACCTTCAAACGATGGACCATGTGGCCTGGAACTTGTGGGGCATAGGATGACATGACCGGATGGGCCCTGTGAGCCGGACTACTCGGAATAAGTCACCAGCTGCAACAGTGACTCCATCGGATGGAATTCTCTGGATGTTTCAGAAGATACTCTCACACACGCTTAACGCTATCGGAGGGAGCAAATACGAGTAGGAAGTTACAAAGGATATCGTGAAGGTATGCACCCTTTCACAGTCGCTCACTGCTACTTCCGCCGAACTTCAGCATGCCTGTTAGCACACACAACCACACCCACACGAACAAATTTACATCACTCTATCCCTGACAACCTGCTAGTATACACTACATACACATAAACCTCTCCTGATAATCAACCTGACAACATGCACTCCTGTCTTTCTGTGTTTCCTCCCGTGTCACTCCTCCCCTCGCATGGTCCTCAGTTGCTCACAAGTCTGCCGCAGCTCGGTCATGCCCGGGTGGATGGCAAGTGCCCTTTCAAAGGCCTGGATTGCACTTTCGTAGTCCCCCAGCCGACTGCAAGCGGCAGTAGACCAGGCCGGGGCTCAGTGCAGTGCAGCTCATCCGCAGCCAGAGGTACCTTTTGTGAGGCAAGAAAGTAAGCTTAGCTTATCTTGGGGAGAGAATTACTGGCTCAAAACTCAGGCAAGACTCAGGTTCATTCTGCATCCAGCCCTGTCAGTCCAGTCCAGCCCAGGTTACTCCCCGTTTGCACTACCTGCCACCCATACTAATACCTGAGACAAGAAACTTGGCGGGTCCCGCATAGCCACTTCACAAGGACCCAGCCCCTCTACTGTGACTATTTGTGGGGGGCCTGGGCACGGCTTTGCAGCTGCCCAATACGAAGAGGAGCAAGTCATGATCCTCTGACTGCACGAGCACTATCCCGAGCCCAAGACTTGCAGCTCCAGCTGCTTCATGAGCACATTCCTTGACCATGTAGCTCCACCCACGGGTGGTACCGTGCGCCCTACATGCCGTGGGCTTCCAAATGACAAATTGCAACATCACAGGGGCGTATGCACAGCAGCCTCGGGGGCAGTGTACCTGTAGCACATGCCCATGCCGGAAGCGGCAGCAAAGTGGTAGGGATTCAGGTCCAGGACCAGCTTGCAGTCCTGGATGCTCTCCCGATACCGCTGCAACAGGAAGAGCACTGTGGCACGCTTGTTGTATCCCTGCAAGAAGAACCAAGGCGGTGACACGGCTTGTCAGTCAGGTGGTGCACCGCTGATGTTTTAGTGACATCGGCCTAGTCAATGCAAGTTATAGGTAAAGAGACAGACGGGGAGCACACCACAAGGCCTATGTAATAATGAATGAAAGTAGCAGCAGTACTTGCATGCACCTGCCCACGCATCCACCTATGTAGGCCCCTCAGCCGCAACAACTGACACGCCGGGCCGCAAAGTCGCCTAGCAGCGGGCACGGCGTGCCCCTCCCCTGAACCTAACCTCCGCCTGCCCCGACCCCTCACACCTCTGCAAACGACGGCTCCTCCTCAACCACTGCTGTGAACATCTTCACAGCATCATCCCAGTCGCCCGGCCTGTTGAGCATGGTGCAGGCCTCCCTCATGAGCATCTGTACCCGCAGGTTATCCGAATGCTGCAAGGGCAGGGCCGATGATCGAACATAAAGACAACAACTTTGCTGGTAGGATGGGCAAGGGGTTGCCCGGGGTGAGAGGACACTGCAGGTGCAGATAAACTGTGAACATGCAGACCAGAGGTTGTTTGTGAGGGAGGTTGCCCAACAGGGCAGGAGGCTTTATGAAGGATGTACTTGTGCTAATGAGTAAGCGTGGCCTAGGCTCAGCCCCAGGCTATAACTGCTCTCGATTCCCTAACCTACAGCCCATACAATTGACAGCCTGAAAGTAGGCTATCTGTTGGGCCCCGAGCCAAGCAGCTCATTGCCTGCGTTCCTTGTCTGTACGCCTTGTACTCCATAACGAGAGCATCCATGTCATGCCAAGCGCACAAGCTATGCACATAGACCCACCCTCACCATGAATATGCGCCACATGGCCGCCTCAACTGCTGACTGCAGCTGGGGAGTTGCCAGGTGCAGCGAGAGCTGCGGAAGTGCGTCGCAATCTGCCAGCTCACCTGCAGAAGGCAGGGGTGCGCCTGTCATAAGCCCTGATGCCGGCAGAGCGCTGAACAAAAACAACTTGGAAGCACAGCATGGCCAGGTATTCCCAGCACTAGAGTTCCTCATAAAGTGCCCCCTCCATGCCAGCAAACTCTCAGTAATGCCTGCGGGGCCTAGATCCAAACGAGGAGGACTAGTATAAGGTTTGAGAGATTGCGATCCCACCTATGACTCTGAGGGCCCCTGCCTGCACCTCCACCTCGGGCTGCTGCAGGTTGTCAAGCATAGATGCAAGCAGCCGCTTCCGGGGTGGCAAGGCTCCAGTCAGGTCCCCCACCCTGTCACGCAGGGTGGCTGCAAGCCGGTAGTCCTCCTCCACGATAGCCAGCCTAAGGCCCCTGGGTTTTCACATAGGCGCTATCGTGTTGGTGGGGTAGAGCAAGGCTAGAAAACCAATGACATAAGGGTGGGTACGCTATCCTGCCAACTAAGGTTAGGCCAGCGTGAGCACGGGGGTCTAGTGGTTGCCCGGGAGAACATCACAGCGAGCTGCGCGTACAAACTTCTAAGGACATACTTGAAGTCTGGATATAAGGGCTGCTCAGGCTCTAAGATCAGTACACGCGGACCTTGGACTTAACCTGTACCTTTTTGCAAGCGTGAGGGCTTCCCACGAGGCTTCCGGCTGCTGATCTCTGGATATGCTGCTCTGCACCGGTGGCATATACCGCGGCTGGTGCACTGGCAAGCTGCTTAGCAGCCATGGTCGTGATCTTGGCCCTACACAACTCAAGCGGAGCTGCATTGTGCCAACGAGGAGCGCTCGGCAGCTATGTGAGCTCTGAGCGCTGCTAACTCGATCTCCCGTGTAGGACTTTTGGGGAAAGTCCTTGTGCCACCGTGTCGCACAGCAAGAACAGCATGAGCGATGCCAGGCGCCATGCCAGGCGCCATGGTAAGTGAATAAGGATTGAATACGTAATTGGCATGTTAGGTATCGTGTTGTAAAGCCGGCATGCATGCACGGGTATACTAGTAAGCCATGGGGCCACCTCGCAAGTCCAAGAGGCAGAGGAAGCAGAAAGAAAAGCACTCTTTGAAGTACAAGAGGAACTCCACGCCTGCCGGGCTGGCTGATGGACTGCAGGAAGCCTTAGCCAACATCACTGGGTGAGCAGCGCAGGCAAGGCCCCTCTTATGCACTGTTTGCAGGGCTTCAGTTTGACACTGTTACCACCCTGTGGTCCCCGCAGGAGGGTTCCCACTGACAGTAACGCCGCCGTGCTGCCAGCCAAGCCTGCGGACGTGGTTGCTGATGCTGGGCAGCTGGGTGATGTTCAGCAGCAGGACACAGAACAGCTGCCGGAGAAACAGCTAAGCAAGTCGCAGCAGCGCAAGCTAAGGAGGATACAAGAGGAGAAAGAAAGGAAGTCACGGCGTGTCGAGGTGGGCTATCGATAGTCCTGAGCTTGCCAAGGGGGCGCTGTGCCGACGTTATAACTGTTATTTGTTTTAAGCGTCGATTCCAGCGAGTTAATGCCTCTTGGGAAGTGTGGCATAAGGAGCTGGGTCGCTTTTCACAGTTTCCACGATACTGCAGACCTCGTCAGTGATGGATGATCTTGCCTGCTGGCTGCCTGTCGGGGCTTGGAGCCCCTGACTGCTTTGAAGCCCAACCACCATCTTCATTGCAGACAGGACATACAATGACTCTAGCTTTGTCACAACACTGTCGATGTCGTTGTGCTGAGCCTGCAGGTGCTGCAAGCCCTGTCTCAGCATCAGCTAAAAGCTGAGGAGCTGCAGCTGTTGCGTCCGGTAGCATCGCTTGGCCAGAAGGAGACCAAGAGGCAGGCACTGAGGCGAGCACTCCAGCTGGAGCGAGCTGGACTGCCCGTCCCAAAGGGTGCAAGGCTGTTGCAGGAGAGGCGCACAGGCCGAGAGGAAGCGGCAGGAGGCGCAGCAGCAGCTTTTCAAGGGGAGGATAGTGACGACAGCACCAGCGAGGATGAAGGGGCGGCAAGGACAAGTGTCTTGGTGCTGCAAGGGGTCTCTGGGGGACATGCGCTGGGCAGCGTAGATGCAGGCGGCACGCTGCCCGCGTGTGCCGTCAGTGGCAGCAGCGATGGTACAGATAGCGGCAGCGGCAGTGAAGGCGAGGGCGGCAGCCGGGATGAGGTGCAGGCGCCCCCCACTAAGAAAGCGCGCGTCAGCAGGCTGGCAGCCCGCCAGACAGCTGCCCAGCTGCGTGAGCCTTATACTACACCACGGGAAGATACCCCTCCAGACGGGCCCGCTGCAGGTGAAGAGGTTCAGGCCCAGCGCAGCACACAGCAGCAGCAGCAGCAGCAGCAGCAGGAGGCAGCAGTGGCAGCTGCTAAGCGGGAGCTTGGCCTGCCGCCTTCGGGGTCGGAGGCAGGGGGTGACGAGGCGGAGGAGGCGGGCGGTACAGCTGGCAGGCGGCAGCGTGGCCAGCAGGGCATGGTGGGCGGGCCGGGCGGCAAGGCCAGGGTGGTGATGGTGCGGCGGCGGCCGGAGATCGATGCAGTCAGGTGTGAAGCTCTGTGGGTTGCGCACCTTGCTGTGGAGGGTGGCATTTGTAGATCGTTCAAATCTTCCTGATGTGTGCCAGGTTCATGGCAAATGGTACAAGGGATGACCCCTTGTCGTGGGTGCCGCCGGATTGCATACCCCTTTACGCGGAGGAGGGCTTGAGCGAGCCACTGCTCAACAGCCTCCTGTCTGTGAATAACCCAAGCCGCTTGCAGCACTATTTTGCCCAGCTGGAGGCCCACGCTATGCTGTCTCCTTCCTTCCTAGCCCATGCACCCTACCTGTGATGCCTCGTCCCTGGGTGCACGCATGCTGCGGTGCCCTGTGCAGGGAGGGGCTGCTCATTACAGGGCAGGAGCAGGAGATCATGCCGTGCTGTGCTGTGCTGTGCAGGGAGGGGCTGCCCATCACGGGGCAGGAGCAGGAGATCATGGAGGCGGTGCTGGAGAACGATGTGGTGGTGCTCTGCGGAGAGACAGGCTGCGGCAAGACCACGCAGGTGTGTGTGGCGCTGGGGCTGGAGGGGTCTTACTGGGTTGGTGGGACGCAGACACCTGCATACATGGTGTGCGGAGGCATTCCTGCATTGCATTTTCTAGGCCTCTGGCCAGGGGTTGATTTCGTATGGCATCAGTAAGGACAAGAGCTCAGGTTGTCCTGTGATGTGATGAGAAAACATTGCTGCCTGAGCTGGGGGCTAAGCTGGGCTGCGGATCCTCCCTCGCCTTTGCTGCCTGAACCTTCCCTCCCCCCGCCCCTTCCATTCTCCTCCCCCACATCACCGCAGCCGCTGCCCGCCACGCCAGTCCGCCCCCTGGCCTTCTTACTTCATTTTGAATGCTGCTGGCTGGAGATACCCCCCCGCAGGTCCCCCAGTTTCTGTACGAGGCCGGCTTTGGGTGCAAGGACTTCCCCGAGAGATCCGGGGCAGTGGGAGTCACACAGCCTCGCCGGGTGGCCGCCATTGCCACGGCTGAGAGGGTGGCCGACGAGCTGGACACCCGGCTGGGACAGGTGGTGGGGTACCAGGTGAGCGCGGCCCCAGATGGCCTTAGGTTGATGACCTGCTTATTCCTGGGGTTGCTGGCAAGCTGAGGTATTGACTGGGGCAGGTGGTGGGGTACCAGGTGAGGGCGGCCCGGGGTGGTTAGGCTCATAGTTTGCGCTGCTGACTGGTGCAGTCGGCACCCATCAAACTGCTATTCAAACCTTTCTGTCACGTGGGTATCCGACAGGGGGTTGGGATATTGTGGAATGGCTGGCAAGCTGGACTGCTACTGGGGCAGGTGATGCGGGTTGGTAAGCTTCGAGCCGGGGCGTGTCGCAGGATGTGCCGAACTTGGCAGCCGAGAATTAAACCAGGGAGTGGTACACGTGACCGGAGGTAGTCTGTGCCCTGGACATGTGTCAGGGTTGGTTGTATGGCACGGCCTCAACTGTTCCTGGTGCCATGTATCGGCGCTAGACAGCACGGTGCATCAGCGATTCAGGCCCAAAGTGATTGCCCCCATTACCATAGCAAGTCCTCTGTCTTTCTGTGCTCTCATCCCCTCAGGTCCGCTACGACAAGCGCGTGGGTGGGGAAACCGCCATCAAGTTCATGACTGACGGTATCCTGTTGAGGTAAGGCTTGGGGGAGGGTCCCGCAGGCGTATTGGTACAGCCAGCAGGCGGGATCCCGCTGGCTGTTGCCCACCATGTGGCGGCTGCATTAGTCTAGCTTCTCTATCCACCGCCACAACAGCCATTCGAGGGGTTGCACGACCTTGATCTGCCTATTGGGAGCTGCGGGCAGTGGCTGTCATGCTGGGAGCTCTGTGGCACTGCACCTTACTGTAATGTCGCAGGCCTGCACTAGTGTTCTGAAGGGAGGAAAGAGTTGCCGGGGGCGGCCCCATGGCAAGGCTCCTGTTGAAACTCCCGGCGCCGCCCTTTTGCCTCCAGGGAGCTCCAGTCCGACTTTCTCTTGCGGCGGTACAGTGCTATCGTCATTGATGAGGCCCACGAGAGGAGCCTCAACACCGACATACTGCTGGGTGGGTGCCAGCTGGGTCTGCTGGGCCTGCTAGGCTGGGCTTGTGTCCCTAACCTTCCATGCTGGCGGGCATGCCCTGTCAGCATGCTGAGGTGCCCTAAGGAAAGTAGCCGCAGCGGGCAGCTGGGTTGTCTGGGTTTGCTCTGCTGACGCCCAGGTTTTGATGCCTAAGGGCGCTCTGAACAGAACAGTGTATGGGGTCTGGTGGGGCTGCTATGTGGTGCTGGCAGCTGCGTCAGGGCGTACCCGGCGAGGAGCGGCACTCAGAGACGAGGGCTTGCAGCTCCTGACTTTCCTCCTGGAAGGGTTGGGTTTGGCCGAGAGCTGCCTAGCCCTGGTGATCCGCAGGGATGTTGTCGCGCATTGTGCGGCTGCGGCGGCAGCTGTCGGCAGCACGGGACACGGGGGAGGCACAGGTTTACCCCCTCAAGCTCATCATCATGAGTGCCACCCTCAGGTTGGTCGTTGGCTCTGTGCGTACAGTGATCAAGTACTGTTCATATGCCAGACTGGTTGACTGACTGACTTTGAGGATTGCCTTGACTGCACAGGCCAGACCTCGACAGCCCCTGCGGCGCAGCCCTGCTGGTAGACTACTTTGGTGAACAATTTCCGGACGAGTAGTGCCAGCATCGGGGTTCTGAGCAGTTGCCTTCTAGTGACAACCTCTTGGCAGCGCTGGTTTGCAGGACCGAAGACTTTGTCAGCAACACGCGGCTCTTCCCTGAGCCTCCGCCTGTGGTGACAGTGCCCGCCCGCCAGTACCCCGTCACCGTGCACTTCAGCAAGAGGACTGAGATGCACGATTACGTAGGCGCAGCGTTCAAAAAGGTACCTGCTGCAGCGGTCAGCCGGGTTCATCCTGGTCAGCTGCATTTGAGAGATCGTCGCACAGCTTTATGGGATGAAGCTAGAGCTGTGTTGTGTTAGCTGCATAGGGCTGGCTTGTATGGAGTCATCACCCATTGCCTACCTGCGGGCATGTAGGGTTTTGTGAACCAGGACCTGGCATGGATATTGAGCTATACATGCTGATGCTGCTGTGGCTGCTTAGTTGTCTGGAAAGACAACAGTGCCTGCCTGCTGCCCTACTGTCAGCCGCGTGTGCTGTCGCCACTCGCTTTTCCACCTTTTCAATGTCCGCTGAGCTCCGCTGCGTCCCCCAGCCCGGGACATCAATCCCCTAGGTTATTTAATTCCATTTTTTGCTCCTGCCCTGGCCTGTGCAGGTCAGCCAAATCCATCGCACCCTGCCCCCCGGCGGCGTGCTAGTGTTCCTCACTGGGCAGCGGGAGGTGGAGCACTTGTGTGCCCGGCTGCGAGCCGCTTTCTCCAAGCCCAAGGGCAGGGCACAAGGGCAGGTGAGTAGGCGCGCAGCTTCCTGGGCATGCCTTGTCTCACAATGAGTGCCCCAGGTCAGGAAGCGGCAGGGTTTGGTCGGCTGGCTTGATGTATCGCGCATGTCGCGTCTTGGCAGCTTCACATGGACGGCAGCACCCCCTTGATCGGTGCGTTTCCCAACTCCCGCAGGCCACGTTGGAGCCGCTGCTGAGGGCTGCCACAGACTCCCGCCTGTCTTTGTAGGCCTTGTTTGTGTGTGATCCCTGCCGTGCTGCCGCAGGGTACTGCTGTGAAGGAGAGTGGGCGTGACCAGCAGAGGGATGGATCCAAAGTTGCTGGGCAAGGCGAGCAGCAACCTGAGATGGAGGGGGCGGAGCTGGATGCCTTCAGCGCTGACGCTGCCGAGGCTGATGCATCAACCGATGCCAACATGGAGGACCTACTGCTGGGTGCGCCTTGCCTCCATTCTAGTGACCTTTCACGTGCAACAGACAGCTCCATGTTGGGTTTTGGGTTCAAAGTACTGATATTTACCTCGCTTAAATGGCTGGTGCAGGCATGTCCTGCCTGCTGGCAGGAGAGAAGCTTTGTTCTGAGAGGCAGAAATTTGCTGATGTGCTAGTTGTTTCCAGCTCAACTGCGCCCTGTCTTATGCAAAAGAGCTGTGGCCTGGGGCCTAGCCTGACATTGGATAATGCGGCCACTACGTTGGGTTGGTGTCTGCAGATGACCGGCTCGGTGCTGCTGACATGCACGATGACTTCGAGGCCGAGTCATCAGGTTAGAAGCCACAAACTGCACATTTGCAGGGCGTGCCATGACATTTATCATGCCAGCATCATGCATTGCATGGCCAAGGCTCTTGGTATGGCAAGGGGAAATATACCCCTGAGTGTGGGGGTCATGCAGTGCACTTCGCTCTATGCAAAGGTAGCACAGTTTTGAGCAAGCTTGTGAGGTGAGCAGTGGTGCGACGGTACGGTACTGCCGGGTGATAAGCTACAGCATTTCTTCACAATGTGTTGAAGCCGAGGGTGGAGTGTTGGCGCAGGGGATGAGGCGGATGTGGTGGTCCTGGGCGGGGAGGGATTCACGCCAGAGGAGATCCAAGCAGCGGAGAAGGATTTTGAGCAGAGGTTGGTAAGTAAAGCAAGCTACCCCCCTTAAGCTTGTAAGGTGTCCCGCGGTCCTGTTAGCAGTGTCAATGCATAAACTGGGTGCAGATGTAGCCTTCGGTAAGGCTGGATGTGATAGCTGCTGTGTGGCGTGAGTCCCTGTTGAGGTCTTCAGGCGAATGGCCTTCCCATATTGCTGCCTTTGGTTGTTTGAGGCTTTGTTGCTGCGCTGCTGTTGCCAGACTGGCGCGCCGTACCCACCCTCGCCACTCACATTTGTCAGAACCTAGACTCCTGCAGGGCATTGATCTTTCAGCCCTCAAGGCCGGCGGCGGCAGCGGCAATAGCCGGCGCACCGGGCTGGGGGGTGACCCAGGGAACGAGGGGGTGAGGGATGCAGGCCCCGTGCATGTGCTGCCTCTCTACGCCATGCTGCCGCCGGCACAGCAGGCGCGCGTATTCCGCCCAGGGCCGCCAGGCGCCAGGGTGATTGTCGTGGCCACCAACGTGGCCGAGACATCATTGACCATCCCAGGCGAGTCCCGCTTTGTTGGGAAGAGGGGCTGGGAGGGATGCCATGCGCCTCTGCCCGAGGCAGTGAGCGGGCTTGCCTTGCAGTAGGGATCATGGGGCAGGAGGGCTTGTACTGGTCGAGGTTGCAGCAAAAGTACTGTAGCAAGTGCCTTATGTCAGGGCTCAGGCTCAGGACCTTTGGCCGGCAATTCGCTGTGCAGGATACCGGTGGGATCGGAGGGATCCAGAGTGTGCTTGCTGCAGGCATCCGCTATGTTGTGGACAGCGGCCGCTCCAAGCAGCGGTTGCTGGAGAGCGCAGCGGGCCTAGCACGGTACGAGGTGCGGTGGGTGAGCAAGGCGTCGGCCGAGCAGCGGGCAGGGCGCGCAGGGCGTACCGGCCCTGGACACTGCTACAGGTAAGCATGCACGGGGTTTGTGGCTAGCGGCCCCTTGTAAATCTTTGGGTGGGGAGATATGCAGGAGGCAGGGGCGATGGGTGATGTGCCAGGCTAGAAGGGTAGGTGCTTATGTAGACGTGCATGTGAAGTACCTGGTTTTGCTGCTCATAGCTGCTACGGGGCTGGGTCCCGTACAACTACAGCATCGGCATAGGCACCCAGCTGGCTGTACTGTGCCAAGACCTTCCGTGCTGGCCACTTCTTGCCCGTCGCCCAGCCAGCCCTTGCGTGCACCCGAGCGCAGGCTCTACTCCTCCGCCCACTTCAACGACACCTTCCCACGCCACACGCCCCCCGAGATCGTCAACACCGCGCTGGAGGGAGTGGTGCTGACTATGAAAGCCCTGGGAGTGGACAAGGTGAGCAGATTCCTATGCGAACTTGGGGCCTACGGTCTGTCGCAGCATAGCGCCCTTTCTCCCTTGGGCGCCTGCCTGCGTGCTGCTGCTGGGGCTGTGTATCGCTGTGGTGCCGCACAGCTTGCACGATGCTTTGGACGCAGGGCTGGCTTGGGCTGTGCCATGTTGGGCTGTGGAAAGGGACATGGCATCCTGTCCAGGCTGGCACGGCAGCAAGCTGTTCTCCTGCCATGCAGCTGTATGGTTGGAGGGAGTTTATGGGGATTTGGATGGGCTCCCATGAGGTTGTCTGAGATGGTCTTCATAGACATTTCCTCCCTTTGCCTTCATGATGCCCTTCTTAAGGGGGTAGACTGGTTGACGGTTGTTGACCTGCCCCTGCCATCGCAGGTGACCAACTTCCCCTTCCCCTCCCCGCCAGAGCCTGAGGCTCTCCAGGCTGCCGAGCGCTGCCTGGTGGCACTCTCAGCCCTGGACCCAGCCTTGGGTCAGCTTACAGAGCTTGGCAAGGCCATGGCAGCCTTCCCTGTCAGCCCCCGCCACGCCCGGATGCTGCTGGAGGCCGCTATGCACGACACGGCCAGGTCAGCAAGCGCAGCTGCAGGGAAGAAGCGCAAGAAGGGAGGCGGCGCGGCGCCGGGGGCGGCGGCGGAGGGGGGTGCCGCTGTGGGCGTGCTGCGCTATGCTGTGGCGCTGGCAGCAGCGCTCAGCGTGGACTCTCCCTTTGTGCATGTTGATGCGGTACAGGTGCGTGTACTGCTGGCCTTCGTGTCACACTTCGCTGGGCGGGTCCAATTTTCATGCAGGACAGCTTTGGTGGCCGACTGGGCCGTACAGCAGCTACTCTGGTGTACAGCGGTACCACTCTGGTCTGCTGTACAGCTCTGGTTTTTGTCCCAAGGGCTCGGCAGAATGTTGTCTGGCACATGTACAGCTCAAGTGCGTACAGCACGCACTTTTGCATCACAAGATTGGGTCTGCTTTCAGGGCTGGCAGGGTGAGCAGCAGCAGTATGCAGGGTTTGCCATGTCGCCCTCAGCACGCTGACCATCTGACGACTTGCTTCGCAAGCTGAATCACCACTCCAGCGTGCACATGGCTTCCCAGGCCTGGAGACTGGCTTTCCTTTCCAATCCTTTCCAAACTTTCCGCTGGTATGCCTAGCAGTACGCTGGGTGTACAGCCTCTGCCTGGAGAACTGGATACTGGCCGCACAGGCCAGGGCAAACAGATGCCATGCTTGGTGTGCGTGCAGGCTGGCGAGGGAACAACGGCTACCGATGACGGAAGCCCAGCGGAAGCAGCGGCAGCCAAGGAGCATGCCAAGGCTGCCAGGCGTGCTGCGCATGAAGCGCATGCTAAGTTCCGTGTGGCGGACAGCGATGCACTGAGCGCGTTGCGCGCACTGTGCGCTTTCGAAGCTGCTGGGGAGGATCAAGGCTTTTGCAGGTGGGCGGGGTGGCCAGCTTGCCAGTTCCGCGCCAGGTGTGCTTTCCTTGATGAAACCCGCAAGTATCATCTGCAGCTAGACACGCCTGGCGTTTAGTATTTGCCTAACGTAGATACCCATCAACCTAGGATTCCTGTGCTGGCTAGAGGGCAGGAGGTATGTCAGCTGGTACTGATATCTTTTGAGCGATGTAAGCCTAAGGCTGCACTGAAAGCGCTGCTTGCGGTCCACGGATGTGCTCTTTAGTTGACTGTTGTTGCGTTGCCATGCGAGACCTGCCCCCTTCCCGCACCCATGCACATGCAGCCGCAATCACCTCCACTTCCGCAATCTGCGGGAAGCAGCCGCCCTCCATAAGCAGCTTGCCCACACTCTGCTTCAACAGCAGCAGCAGCAAGCCCAGCAGCAGCAGGGCCAGCAGCAGCAGCCTCTGCAGCGGCTGCTGGCTGGGTGTGGTCCGCTGCTGCTGGGTGCGGTGGGGGATCAGAAGGCGCAGCTGTCGGCACTCACTGTGGAAGCCCTGCGGAGAGCCCTGGCAGCCGGTGGGTGGTGGCGACATTCGTGTTATTCCATGCAGGAGGAGAACAGCAGGTGGCGTGCCAGGGTAGGGTCTTGTGAGGGCTTTCCTGTCTGTCCAAGGCAACACCTGCTCAGGTGTAAGGGAGTGTACCAGGAAGCTGCAGGTTGGCCAGGTTCAACCCACAAGTTTGAGAGATCTGGACAGCTAGTGAAATGAATGCATTCAGCTGTTCCTTGCTTTTGCTCCTGCAGGCTGGGCTGACCAGGTGGCCAAGCGGGTACGGGCGCTTGAGTACCTCCAATCTCAAGCGGCAGGTGGGGGCAGGCGCGGGCACCGGGCGGTACGGTACCGCTCATGCGCTCTGGACGAGGAGGTTTACCTGCACCCCAACTCCGCGCTGCATGCCACCTGCCCAGAGCTTGTGGCGTACACCGAGCTTGTGCGGACAGCCAAACGGCCTTACATGGCAGGTGGGTGTTGCTGCTGGTGGTTGTGGGTTGTGGTGGTGGGTGGTCGTCGGGTGCCAGGGTGCGGGGGCCGGCCCGCTAGTGGAGGCTGCTTTTGCTGATTGGGTGAAAAAGCTTTACATTGGAGATGCTTTTGCAGCAAATGCTTGCAGGGAGGTGATGTTGTGCACGAAAAGGTGCAGAATGCCGAGCGGCCCTGCTTAGCAGAGGGCCGGACCCTGGGCTCTGAGGCTCGTTGCTTGTACTATCAACCCCTGCCAAATGCAATGCACTGTGCCACCACGGTGATCCATGGCGCTGCAGGCAGATTTGTGCCCCAGTTGCATTGTCATATCCACCTCTGTTGCTGACGGAAGGCTTTGCAACACCATTGGAGCTTGGGGTGACATGGACGCTGCGCATGCTGCCGTGCTGCCGCAGGCCTGACTGCAATCGAACCTCCGTGGCTGCCAGAGGTGGCCGCCCCCCTCTGTGAGTTCTCGGAGCCGCTGGAAGACCCACCTCCCGCCTACAGGCCTGGCTCGGACCAGGTATCTGGGGTATCTGAGTGAAGGGTGGGCATACCATGTCCGCCTGGCATCGTTCTGGCGCTATGTGACATGAGGCTGGTGTGGGGTTTCCTGCCCAGATTTGCAGGCCCTGGGACTCATCTTGAGAGGGCAGTTATGGGGTGGCTGTTGCCGACAAAGGGACGGCTCTGCTCAACCAAGTCGTAACCAGGGTGCGCATCTCCTAGGGTCACAAGGCGAGGTCGCGCGGGTAGCCCATGTGTTGCTGAAAGGGATCTGGTGTGGGGCGCAGGTGGTGTGCTGGCGCCAGGTCACCTTTGGAAAGCACGGCTGGCAGCTGCCGCCCTCGTCAGGGCCTCACCCAGACCCGCAGGAGCGCTGCGCGGTGTTTGCTGCTGCGCTCTTGGAGGGCAGAGTGCTGCCCGCCATGCAAGGTGTGTAGCTGATCCCGATGCCCCAGGCATGTGCGCCCCCTTTAAAAGGTTCACCCAGTTTCAAGTCAGTGCTTCTTCCTCAGCATGCGGTTCCTCTGGGCTCATTGTCGGCCCTGGGTGTGGGCCCTGTTAAAGCGGGGGCAGGGGGTTGCAGCCCGGGGAGCTGCAACCCCTTCATGAGCTCCTGCATTGCTTAGAAGAATCTAACAGCCACACACCAACTTCCAGGACGGCTTGGCCACCGAAATATCTGCAGGGCTCCGGAAGGGGCTCGCCATCCCGCCCTCAATGATTCTGCGGCCTGACACCCGCGTGCACCGACGGGTGGCTGACCTGCTCTCAGCGCTCCTAGTAGCCGGCGTGGACAGCAGGGCCAGGTATGACCTGCCCTGAAGTGGTCTGCCAGGCTCTGCCCCTCCCTGTGCATGCGTTTGACTTTGGTCTGGTACACCTTCTGTGTTGCTGCCTTGTGAGGAACGCTACCTAGGCATTCATAGCTGGGTGCTCTTTGCGGCCTTGTGAGAGTGTGGATGGTTGCAGGTGCAAGCACGAACCAGGCTGCCATCACCCCTCCACCATGTGGGGCTCCCAACCCCTGAACCCAAGTTGGAATTTGGGGTGCCCTATGCAGCCTGGGGCGCAAGTGGGCTGAGAATCCAGGCTTCCTCCAGCAGGAGCTGCTGGCGTGGATGCAAAAAGCGCAAGCGCCCGCCCTACTGGGGTCTTGGCAGCAGCTGCAGCGGGAGTGCGGCGTGGCGCCGCAGCAACAGCGATAGTGTCTGCCCTGGACACCGGTTTGCTAGAACCATACAAGGACTGACCTAGGACCATGGGCTTCACTGGTTTTGCCTTCGCAAGAACTTCCGTGCATTTTTTAGCCCAGGCTTGGCTGATGTCTCCGAACTGAGCAAAAACCAGAGGTAGCGCTCGCACCAAAGTCTAGTGTAGGCGCAAGCATGTGTACCCCATGCTTGGCACTCTTGTAAGGGTGGCTTAGGCAGTAACAGATATGCAAGGGTATACACCAGCATTAAGCGCAGAAATGGTCAAACTCTTAACTTGGCAACTTGCAGTTGAACTGCAAGCTGACTAATAGCGAATTGGTACTGCGGCAACGCGTGAAGAGCTAGCCTCAGCATGATAGCTCGCCTGCAGTTTCACACACCTGCTTGGACTCTGTGTGGTTTCAAGGTTCGGCAGCAGGCGCTGGAGTCGGCTCTCCATCCCCACAACCGTATGGACCTAGTCCTTGGACGCAAACCTCTGACTCCTGAGGAGAGGGCGGAGCCACCATGCACCGTCTGCCTGACTGGAGCGGCAGGATACATTGCAAGCACAATCCTTTGCCGCCTGCTGGCCTGCGGGCACAGGGTTCACGCAACTTTTCGACCAGGGGACGATCCTGCCACCCTGCAAGCAATCCGAGACTTGCCAGGGGCTTCTGAAAATGTCGAGTGGTTCCAAGCAGACCTCACCGAGCCAGGGAGCTTTGACCAGGCAGTAAGAGGTTGCAAGTGAGCCCCGAGCCTGTGCTCAAGCACTCTGGGATGGCCGATGTCTGTCATACCCGGGCAGCAGTCAGCCCTGGGTACAGCTGCCACGGCTTATTCAATTGCAGGCTGTGTAGTTCTGCAGCTGGGGCCTGATGTGTGTGTAGCAGTACGCCTTGAAGCACTGGTTGAAAGTGAGTACCTTGGACTGCCGCAGGTATGTCATCCACACAGCTGCCCCAGTCATCATGACCTGCCCGCAGCGCCTAGCCTTCAGTAAGGTAGTGTGGCCAACAGTCCGCGGTATGCAAAACGTGCTGGCGGCGGTGAACAAGGCTGACAGCGTGGAGAGGGTGGTGGTGACATCTTCCACCGCAGCTGTGCTGGGAGACGGAGACGAGCGGGGCAAGGGCCATGTCTTCACAGAGGAGGACTGGACGCTCAACTTTAGCCCCGACTTTGCGTATGGAATGTGAGCAACACCAGGTGGAGGGTGAGCTGGTACTGTGAGGTGGAGAACAAGAGCGAGTGCACCAGCAGGGCCATTTCACGCCCTGGACAGCTTCTCAAACCTGGCTGTTGCACTACCGGAGCACTGTTCTTCCATCAGCGCTCCTGCCGACAACCCCTGTCCCAGCCTTAGAGCAGCCAAGCCACACCATCAACCCGTCAAGGTGTAGCGCGGCCAGCTGCTGACCCTTGCTCTCGTAGGTCCAAGACGCTGAGTGAGTGGGAGGCGTGGTCCATTTATGCCCAGCAAAAGCGCTGGTCGCTGGTTGTCATCATCCCTGCAACTGTGGTGGGTCCCCCACTGGCCGCAAATAAACTCTCCGAGGGGGTGACGAGCACACAGGATATGTTGAACGGCCGCCTGTCCATGTTCCCGCCCATCGGTAAGCCTGGCAGCCGTCACTGCAGTGCTGGCCACCCCGAGGTGTCAACTCAGTGAATGGTTGGCCCACCCTAGCAACTTGCATGGTCATCTCTCCTTGAGTATGACTCATTGCTATGGCTCGTCAAGATATTCCATACCTGCCTCCATAACGTAGAGTGCTGGAACGGTGTTTGCAGGCTTCTTAACCGTGGACATAGCAGACGTTGCTGCTGCCCATACAATTGCCATGATTAAGAAGGAGGCCAGTGGGCGCTACATCCTGTGTGAGAGAGGCGCCCTTCTGACAGAGAATGTTCAGTGGATGAGGTGAGGTGGCTTTGGCTGGAAGCTGCCTGCCTTCCGTGCCTTGCTCCCTGATGGGTAGTACTCAAGGCGAGAGCTCAGGGGCCCGTGCCCTCAGAAGAGCGCTTACCCTGTCACTCAGCGCTCAACTTACTTATCCACGCAGAGTGTGATTGAAGTACTGGATCCAAGGTCGGTAAATGGAAATTTGCACAGGGGAGGTCGACATTTGCCTGTTTAGCTTGGAGTGTTTGCTAGTTGCAAGCTAATAAGCAGCCAGGTAGAGCCCAATGCTCTGAATCCTTTGCAGTCTGGGCAGCTATCAGGAGTACCCTTGGTAGGGTGAGCCAATATGCCATTTTGGCTTCCTTTGCAGGCAAGAATTCCCGCAGTACAGCAGCAGCCCGCTGCCGCTGATCGTTCTGCCCTTTTGGCTGGCACTCATTATGGGCTGGCTCTTGGGTATCATCAGCCCCGTAACACTGAGGGCCCTCTACCGCAAAACGCCTGGCATAAGCTCCGCCAAGGCCCGGAGGGAGCTGGGGCTGGATCTGATACCCTACGAGCGCAGCATGCATGACATGGTGGCGAGGCTGGAGGCGCTGGGCATGGTGACACCCAGGCGCATGAAAGGTGGTCCAGAGCGGACCCCTGGTCTCGCAAGGGAGGGAAAGGTTGCTGCGAGTCAGCAGCTGGCGGCAGCCAAGCAGCATGAGCACTAGGCCCAGCCCAGTCCCAAAAGTCAGTCGGGCGGCATTGCTGTACGAGGAGGGCCTTTGTCATTACGGAGTGTTTCTATGGAGTTTTATGTGCCAGCAGTTGTGGTGCAGATCAGGTGAAGTCTGTTGTTGCAGTCGTTGGGAGAGGGAAGCTCGTCTTGTGACTCCTCCTCCTTGTGTTTGGAGGGCATAATGGCCTCCCACCATTCTTTTGCCACTGGTATGCCTTCTACAGGTGCCACAGGTCTTGCATGGCTGGCACTTTAACCTGGTCATTATCAACACGAAGTACTTCTGTCAGGGAATTCCTTATTGCCACCGTGTACCTTTACGCTTGAGTAGACAAACGTGCTCTAATAAATACCTGACGTTGCTCCGTTGCTCGTAATGTTTCCACTGTGTGCTTCTGCGCACGCTGTTTGACCAAGTACCATGCCACCCTCTGCCCAGTCTGGCGTATTAAGGGCGGCCTGCCACTGAGAGCAGGCTCCATATGGCATTTGTTTTTGACATGTTGTTGAAACACGGATGGTGCTGATTGCCTTCTTGCAGATGTCACTGCATCTCGAAGCTTGCCCTGCAAGACCAACCTGCTACACAGTGCCCTGCTGTCTTGTACACATGTGCGGTACCCGGGTTTGAATGTATCTTGATTTGCCTTCCTACATGTTGTCGTGCTACCTAAGGTTTCCTTTGACGTCATCTGTTTCTTGTGTCTTGGCCTCTCTCTTAGCAGACAGATCTTGCATGCGCAGGGAGGCTGTCCCCCAAGTGCCTTAACCTTCCGTCTGCACTCCGATCTTTGTAGCCAAAGCAGGCTTTACGTCCAGCCCTAAGAGTACGTCCTCTGTTCGTGTTTTCTGCCGCCTCGGCATAAATAGACCTTATGCTGAAGCCTGCCATGGACTTTGCGCCCAGGCGTGCTGACTAGGTGCCGCCGTGGCAACCGTCTTGGATAAGCGTGTATGCTCTTTAGCATACTTCTGGGCTGTTATTGTTCTCAAACAACTGTGGTATCGGCTGTTATCCTCACAACGGTATGGACCTGGTCCTGTCACGCAAACCTCTGACACCCGAGGAGAGGACGGAGCCACCATGCACAGTCTGCTTGACAGGGGCGGCTGGATACATTGCAAGCACCATCATGTGCCGACTGTTGGCTTGCGGCCACAGAGTTCATGCAACCTTTCGACCAGGCGATGACCCGGCCACACTTCAAGCTATCCGTGACCTGCCGGGGGCTTCTGAACGTGTCGAGTGGTTTCAAGCAGACCTCACCATGCCAGGGAGCTTTGACGAGGCAGTGAGAGGTTGCAAGTGAGCCGGCCGCCTGTCCACACGCTTTTTTGTCTGACAAATTTTTGCAACCCTCAGCAGCGGCAGTCGGCCCTGGCTACACTTCGGAAACCTTGTGGTTGTAAGGTGTGCGCTGATACAGATACAGCCTGGTTTGTCACCGGGCCCTCAGGCTCTGGTTTGAGGGCTGTTGCCTTGGACTGCCGCAGGTATGTCATCCACACGGCTGCCCCAGTCATCATGAGCTGCCCCCAGCGCCTTGCCTTCAGCAAGATAGTGTGGCCGACTGTGCGGGGCATGGAGAACGTGCTGGCAGCGGTGAACAGGGCTGACAGCGTGGAGAGGGTGGTGGTTACGTCGTCTATCGCAGCTGTGGTGGGAGACTGGGACGAGCGGGGCAAGGGCCACGTCTTCACAGAGGAGGACTGGACGCTCAACTTCAGCCCCGACTTTGCATATGGAATGTGAGCGCTGGTGCGTAGAGGGAGTTTGCATCCCTGCCAACCATGCGATGAGGAGGGATAGGGGAGGAGCCGCAGTGCATCTGCGAGAAACTGTCTCTGCAGCTGTAGGTTGCCATGGGTAATGAATGGATGCATGCCCGGCCATTACATGAAACAACATACCAATGCATTGACTAGTGTCGAAACTCTTCTTGACTGGCCATCAAGTACCAAACGGCGCGCCATGAATCTCGTCAAGCTTGAACCACTCCCATCTAATCTTCCCTGTGCAGGTCTAAGACACTGAGTGAGTGGGCGGCCTGGGCCATCTGCGCCCAGCAGCAGCGCTGGTCGCTGGTTGTCATCAACCCGGCAGTCGTGGTGGGGCCCCCGCTGGCCGCCAACAAGCTGTCCGAGGCGGTTGTCAGCACGCAGTACATGCTCAACAGCCGCCTGCCCATAGTGCCCCTCATTGGTGAGACTGAGACAGGCAGGCTGCAGGGGCCGCAAACTGGAGGGAGCTAGGAAGAAGGACATTCGGTTCACCGTGTGTTAAATTTTGTGGGCGGTCCGCCCGCCATCTTACCCCTTCTCTCAGTCCGTTCAGTATGTGACTTTCCGGGACGGCACTCCAACAGAGTTGTTCCTGGTTCCTGCCTGGTGATGCATGCGCTGCTTGTCGCGTGTCAGGGTCCCCAACACTTGTAACCAGCGCAGCAAGGCCAGCGTGGTAAAGCAGGTCAGCATGGGTATGTTGCTTTGCAGGCTTCCCAACCGTGGACATTGCCGACGTTGCTGCTGCTCACACCATCGCCATGGTCAAGAGGGCCGCCAGCGGACGCCACATCCTGTGTGAGAGAGGCGTCCTCCTTCCAGAGGATGTCCAGTGGTTGAGGTGGGTGGCGGCGGTTGTGAGCCCCCTACCCTTTCGTGTGCACAAGATGTGTGTTTTCGTGGTGCCTATGCTAGAGGCAGAGGACATGTGACCCCCAGTGGAGCTCATTCTGTCACTCTCAGAGGCTGTGATCATCACACCCATCCGTGCAGTCTTCTGATGCATGGAGTGGGCAGGACTCCATTCCGTGCCTGGCTGGTACCAATGGATTAGTTGCAAGCTAGGCCGCCGCGGAGGCACCAGCGTTCACATGAAGCTGTTGGGCATTCTGGGCACTCTGGGCACCTGCCTAAAACAGTTTAAGAAGTCTGCATACAAGGGGGCAGCTTGATGGCTGCAGGCGGGAGTTCCCGCAGTACAGCAGCCCGCTGCCGCTGGTTGTACTGCCCTTCTGGCTCACGCTGATCATCGGCTGGCTGTTTGGACTCATCAGCCCCGTGGCGCTGAGGGCCCAGTACGGCAAGAAGCCACACATGAGCTCCGCTAAGGCCCGGAGGGAGCTGGGGCTGGATCTGATTCCCTACGAGCGCAGCATGCGGGACATGGTGGCCAGGATGGAGACGCTGGACATGCTGACGCCCAGGCGCAGGGGTGGCGGGCCAGGGCGGGCTGCTGACACAGGAAGAGAGGAGAAGGGTGATGCAAGCCAGCAACTGGCAGCAGCCAAGCAGCATGAGCAGTAGGCTTGGCCAGGCCTCAGGGCAGCAGGGAGCCTTGTCATTAGTAGTTGTTCCCATCATGACATGGTTGGGCGCCCAGCATATGCAGTGCAGGTCGTTTGTACTGCATTACTGCATTGCCAGGAAGGGAGGGCGTTTTTCGGTGCACAGAAACTCTGCATTTCTCCGGCCTTGGTTTGCAGTGGTGCGGGCCAGAATGCGTTAGAGGGATTGCATTGCCAGCACCTACACCTGTGTCCAGTGCCCGCAGGTGTGTTTGCTAGCCCTCCCCTGTTGCAGCTATGTATGGCACATGTCTGGGTAGGCGGCCGTGCTTGATGATATATTCTGGTTGTACAGTTCACCACGACCTCTCCTCTGGTCGTACTGTCTGCCACCGTTTGCAGAAGTGGACATTCGCCTTCAGCGCCCCTCGCTTGAGTGAAGCACTCAATGCCAGCGTTGAGCGCGCGCTCGCAGTGTGAAAACAAAAGCAGCACACTTCGCACGAATGCCTGGTCCAAGGCTTGGTCCAGAGAGGGCCAAAGCAGGCAGGGCATGGGCACTGCCAGTTGTAGCCCCTCTTAGCATCTCTGGTGACTGGCTTTGCAGTGACAGTGTAGCATGGGGCGGGCGCAGAGGACTTGATGTAGCGCGTGATGATGCAGGTGGCATGGAAGGCTGCCTTTCTGCAGCCGCGTGCCAGGGCTGCCAGTTGGATACGATGGCAGCGCAACTCAGCATGCCTACTGACGCGGGCGTACTCCCAGGCCACGAAGCAGCAGGCACTCTATCCTGCATCAGTACATAGTTCCGAGCTGCTGTATGCCGTGTCCCCAGCGCCAAACCACCGGCTACTCGGGCACGTAGAGCAGCCTTCACGAGTGGAGACAGTAATAGAAGCCCTGAAAGTGTCCGGCGTCATCAACAGCAGCAAGGTTGGTGCTGCCTGGCCAGTGGCGACCATTTGGGGACAGTGCCTGCACGGCTGGTGGCTACTGACGGTACCCAAAGCTGCAAGACAAGGGTCGCGCCCCCAACAGCCAGTTTACACGCTGGCTTAGGTGTTTGCCCTCATATTCCTGACTAAAGCCTAGTTGGGCCTGGTGCAGATGCTGGAACTGCCTGGGTTGCGGGCAGCTTCCCCAGAGGAGGTGGCTAGAGTCCATTCTTATGTGGATGAGCTGCGCAAGACGTGTCGAGAGCGGGTGCCGGCAGCAGTGGCAGACATTGGGGACCCTGGTACGAGCCAGGACCATGCTGTCACATGGCATGGATTGCCAGTGGCTTGCTTGTAAGGAAAATCACCATCTCTCACTTACAGCCTGGTCCAGAGGCTCAACCCTGCCAGGTTGCCCTGTCTCACTGGCTTCAGCAGGGCAGGGCAGGAACGCAAGGTCGGCAAGCTTGTGAACTTTGCTGAACTAACTGTCTCTGGACCGCTGCTTTTGCAGATGGCGTAACATATGTCACTTCCACATCCTTTGAGGACGCCCTTCAGGCAAGGAAGCGCTGGCAACACCATGCCGCTAGTGTTTGTTTAAAGGGCTTCTGGAGCACCATGGAGGACGCAAGTAGGTGATGGCCACTTTGCAGGGGCAGAAAGCTCTATTACTTTTAGGCGTTGGGGTTGCCGTGCGCTGAGAACGTTACCCCATGCAACTTGCATGCCTACTACAAACCCTCTCTTGGACCGCTGATGTGGCAGGCAGCGGGCATTGCCATCTCCCTGACGGAGGCAGTCACGCAGGCCAGCCGTGCCGGCAGCTGCAGCACCTCGGCCTTTGCCATCACGCGGCCGCCGGGGCACCACGCCACGGCCGACACCCCGCTGGGGTACTGCCTGTTCAACAACGTGGCGCTGGCGGCACGGCACGCCCAGCAGCACTTGGGCCTCAAGAAGGTGGGCTTGCCAGACCTGGCGACCGTGCACCTTGCCAGTGTGCCGCCTGCAGCTAACTGAGTGTGTGCTGCGGCAGTTATTAGAGGGGTGTACTGAGCCGTGTTTACCCCAGCCACATGTTCTGTAGCCAGAGATGCCCCAGGCTTGCCAACCTCTGCCGATGCAATGTGACTTTGGAAGGCTCTGCTGCTGCTGCTGCAGGTCTTCATCCTAGACTTTGATCTCCATGCTGGCAACGGCACATGTGACATCTTCTATGACGACCCCTCAGGTGGGGAATAGCCCGGCGGGGGGCTGGTTGCCAACCCTGAGTGCCCGTATTTGTTAGCTGTCTGCGTCAGTGGTGCTGCGGCTTACCATGGGGAGTTCTAACAGTCGAGCTTTCAACAGGCGTCCCCCCCTCCCCCACTTGCCCCTGGCCAGTGCTTTTTGTTGACACCCACGAGCGGCACTCCATCTACCCTCCCCCTTTCATTGCCGGGGATGTGGGCGACATAGGGGAGGGCCGGGGCCGAGGCGCCACGATCAACATACCGCTACCAAGTGAGTCATGAGTGAGTCAGTGGGGCCTGTGGCCATGGCAGTAGGCCTGCATGCAGAGGGAGGGAGGGCAGCCGTGCTGAGCCTGCTGTGCTCAGATGTGTGGGGTGGAGTGGCTGGCTCTGCCAGGCCAGTCAGGGCAGTCTCTGGCCGGCTTTAGCGAATTTGCCATGGCCTTGGCACCCCATTAGCATCCCTTCTTGGGTGGGGGGACTCTTTAAAGTGAGCAGCTGGTGGCAGCCATGGCGCGATGTCGGCGTCTCTGCTGGGCCTCTGCATGCGCGCCGGCAAGCCGCCTGGCAATGCCCAGTTAAGGCCCACGCACCCCTCTGCCATCATCCCACCCGCTTGCCTTGTGCTTCCTAGGCTTACACTTGCTGGGCTGAGAGCTGTCCGCTGGCTACCGCCGGGCCACTGCAGGGTCCGCCGCTAAGGCGTCCATGCTGACCGTGTTTGACGAGGTGATCGGCCCGGCGGCGGAGCGCTTCCGCCCCGACCTCGTCCTCGTCAGCGCCGGCTACGACGCCCACTGGAGGGACCCCTTCCAGCAGCTGCAGCTGCGCAGCTCCACGTACCATGCGCTGGCGAGCCGGCTCAAGGCCCTGGCCGGCAGGCTTTGCGGTGAGTCAGTACCATGTGGGAGAGAACCAGGCGCGCGGCGTCCGGGGGTATATGGCTTCAGGGCTAGTGTTGGGGGGCGCCGCAGACTGGCAGCCGGGCTCCAGCTGAGTGGCGCCAAGGCTGTGTGGGGTCCGCATGACGCGTCGCAGGTACCTTGGGGTGGGTTACTAGGTAGATAAGTGAGCCAAA
>BBXU01001427.1:0-17988 GCA_001598975.1 Parachlorella kessleri | reverse complement strand
ACACACACACACACCACCACCACCACCACCCAACCCTACCTACCCACCCCCCCCACTGACAAACAACCCAGACGATGCTATGCTCTGGCTATTAGGCATTGTGCATGCACCCAAGCCATTGCATTCACGTCCCCTGCAACCCAGAAGCAAGGGAGGCTACGTCTGCTGCTCACCTGTCAAAGTAGAAGAGGGGGTCGGTAAGGGGCAGGCCGCCAGTCCTGGTGAGAGTGGGCATGCGGCACTGCACAGCATTGCACAGCACAAGGTGGTTGAGCCTAGATGTTGGCTCGGCCTTGGCAGGGGGCCCCCCACGCTGCGCGTGCTCTCCCAGAGCGCGCCTTCTCCATGGTGCGTGACAGTCAGTACAGTACACAACCGGCTCTCCAACCTTTTGCACTGGTCGGGTGCCACGGGCATGCTGCCGTGCCCCACCCCCAGCCCCACCCCCCACACCCCCTTCCCCGTTCAGTTGACCAAGCAGCCAACCTCCCTGTGCCTGTCACCGGGCTGTCCTGCTCTGCATCAGCCCCCCACACCCAAACCCAGCCGCCCCCCGCCCCCGCCCACCTGGCTGCTGTTATGCAGCAGCGGCAGCTGCCTGACGGGGTTGCACAGCCCCGCGCAGCCGGGGATGTCGTACACAGCTAGCGATGACTGGGAGCAGGAGGTCTCACACAGGCGGCGGTCGTCAAAGTGGGTCACGTTGAGGGCCAGCATCCAGCTGCCCACGGTGACGTCTGCGCGGAGAGAGAGGGTGGGGCAGGAGGATAGTGGATGGGGAAATGTTGAGATGGTGGGGTGGTGGGGGGAGGTGTTTTGGTGGTGGTGGTGGGAGAGGTGCTGAGGTGGTGTGGTGCATGAAGGGGTCGATGGCATGGGCACAGTGGTACCCCAGGCGATGTGGCTTCACAGCGGTGACCGGCAGCAAGTGTGAATTTGACGGTTGCGAGGGGGGAGGAGATGGCGGGTAGGGAGGGCCGGGTGGCAGAGGATAGGCATGGATCAGTTGGGCAGCGACAGTAGGGCAGGGCATGGCATGGGGCGCAGGGGTACCACAGAAAAGACAAGCTATGGCAGCATTTGCAGGACTGGTATCTCCTGCGGCGAGCCGGGCACGGCCAAAGACTTCAACAACGAGCCTGCAAGCCACCCTTAGCCACCCTGCTTGACAGTGTGACCTGCCTACCCCCATACTGTGGCCCGCCTACCTCCATGCTGTGGCCTGCCTACCTTCATTGTTGAAGAAGCGCAGGCTGCCCGGCCGCTGCGCTGCCAGGTACTCAGCCACCCTGCCCGACAGCACGTAGATGGGGCCCCAGGCGTGCGTGAAGTACCAGGAATCGGATCCCCCGAAGATGGCGTGCTGCGGCTCGTACCAGCGCTGCTGGGGGGACTTGATCACCGTGCCGGTCTTCATGCACCCCACGTAGTCTGTTGAAGGGCAGAGAGAGACAAGGGAGGGAGGGCGTCAAAGTGGGGGAGATGTGGTGTGACGGCGGCAAGGGGAGGGGAGGGGGCCCACTAGGCGCGCACAGCATCCTAGGAAAAGTGTATTCATAGGGGTCCGGTGAGGCATGTCAGCGTAAATGGCGCTTGCTGGTGCGCGGCGCCCCGGCGGTGGGTGCCAATGCGGCGCCTGGTGGTTACAGAAGCCGACAGCCTTGCCATGGCTTGCTGCAGGGCCGACCCATAGCTACACACGGCCATACCCAGCAATGAGTCGACACATTGGCGTTTCAAGCACCCTTTGTGGTGACAGCACACACCTGCGTGGATGTCCCTCCACTGACTGATGGCATGGGGTATCCGATCCAGGCGCAGGTACACGTCATCGTCCACCTTGACGATGTACTGCGCATCGTACCGCCTGGCTGCCTCTGACAAGAACATCAGCGTCTTGTTAGCCAGGCTCAGGTACGCTTCCTGAGCACAGGGGAGGACACGTGGGTTGGCAGCAGGCACAGCATGTTGCAAGGGAGCCCGGGGGAAGGACTGCCAATTGAGTCCTAGGGCCTCGTGGTCTCCATTACGCGTCAGAGCGGGCACTGGACGGAACTTGTCAGTCACCGCGCATATGCCTCAGGTGTGCCACGGCTGTGGGATGTGACTCAGACGACCCTTGTGTACCACCTCGGAGTGATGCCGTGCGACTGGGCTGCAACCAAGGGGACACCTCTGCTCACACTCTGCTTCCCTGTACATGCTGTGCTGCTCCCCTCACTCTCACACCGGCCTTAGGGCACCACTGAAGCGCGCACCTCTCCCCTATGCCCTACCGTCCCCTGCATCCCCCCTACTACAGGCTCGCCCCCTCCCGCCCAACACATCCACAACCCCAGGTGCCCCACACAACACCCAAACACCGCCGTCCCAGCACCACCGCCAGTCGACCCCACCTGGACCGGCAGCCGCCAGAAGCCGCCATAGGTGTCGGCCTCCTGCTGCATGGCCGCCTCCTTGAGCGGGTGGCCCACCACAAAGCGAACCACCAGCCTCTTCTCAGTCTCCAGCCTGGAAGCAGCGGCAGCAGCATGGCAGGCGCATTTGCGGTGTGTGGGTTTTGTGGGTTGCCAGGCACATGGCGGAGGAGGCCTGTGGCGAGCATGGCAGCCGAGGTTGCCGGCCTGGTTGCATACGAGACGACTTACTGTAGATGCCATGAGGCGAGGGACTCTCCCAGCAGAGCACGCCAAGCCCGAGGCAAGGGCTCTGCAGCTGTTGCATTGCACTTATGCAATGTGGGTGCATCATCACCTCCATGAAACGCCATGCTCCCCCCTACCGTTCTATTGCTGCTGGGGAGTCTGGGAACCATGTTGCACGGAGCTGCTGGCGCCGCTTCATGTAGTTGTACTTGGGGCGGGGGTCAGTCGTGAAACCCGTCTGCAGAAGAATAATATGTAAAGAGTGATGCAACGCGTGTTATTTGCCTAACAAGGTTGGGACCTGCCAGGGGCAGGATGAATGGTGCACATTGCAATGAGGAGACGAGCCGGCCGCACCTAAGCTGCCCTCTCAACTGTGGAGCGAGGGAGGCAAGCTGACCAAGCTCACAGACCAGGCAGCAACTGCCACCTAAGTGCCCTCACCTGGACACCAACCACTGCCAGGACTCTCTTACGTGGTACAGGCAGTGGGGATGGCAGGGGTGGTGAACCCTCACCCTCCTTGCTGGCTTGGGCTGCAACACCATCCCCGGCAGGCGGCGCCTCTACCAGTCCTGGCAGTGACTGCTCCGACCCCAGTAGCTGCCCGTGCCAACCCAGTAGCGAGAACAAGACCGTAGCCGCAAGAAAACCTGCACAGAAGAGCGCGACCGCAGGCTGGCCGCCCCGCTGGGACATGGTGGGTGATCGGGGCCAGGTCGGCATTGACAAGGGCAGGCAGCTCCACATTGAGCTGGTGTCGGGGCGTACGATGCTGGCATGTGATAAATCCCCGTCCTTGGTTGATCCGAGGGAAGAGCGGGAAGGCCAAGGCGCGGTTAGCGCCCTTTTACGGGGGTGGGGAAGGCTCGCATAGTTACCCTCAGCAGCAGCACAATTGAGGGGTTCAAATAGCTTCGGAGCATGCTATGGGCAGCAAGCAGGGTGTGCCCTGGTTGTATCTGGCTAGAAGCCCTCCCAGCTTGGTCGGCTGCTGTGGGCTTTGGGTGCCTGGAAGGCGACTGCCCTTGCTTTTGCTGCACCTGCATACTCCATGAGCGTCAGTCAATCCCACAGCCACCTGGCACAGCCAGATCAGCAGTTTGAAAGACTGCGAGACAGATTGATTTGCTGTGACTGCCCCAACTTGGCAGGCCTAGAGGACTAGCAGGCTTTTGGGCCTGTCGCCAAGAGGGTGCACAATCTGGTCCCTGCCTGAACAAGTCTTACAGTGGGCCCTCTGGTCTCCTTCAGGACCTCACACACTGACCGGCAACGTTTGTTGGTGGCAAGCACGCCGAACAGAGGTGAGCTCTTTCAGGTGTGGTCCGTCCCTTTTTCTTTCAGCCACGTTCCCATACTTCGTCTGCGGGTTCTGCCCCGAAGGTCGCCTCGTGCTTTTGTATTTCTGCGCTCGCCTGCAGCCTGCCAGTATTCTCTTACTGCCTGCCAGCCTCTTTCCCTGTTGTTTTCGCCCGCTGCACTTCATGCTGCTCCCTGACACCTTCTAAGGCAGGTTCTAAGCTTAGCTCTGACTTCGATTGCCCATGCTGCCTTTCCAGCTTCACCTACTAAAGCAGACCTACTAAAGTCAGACCCTAGTCAGGAGCAGGTAAGACCCAGAGCATAATCGCACCCATCCTGTCAAAGCAGCTGAACCGTATGTCCTCTTTGTTGGCACTGCCTGCCACCGTAACAACATGTGAGGTAGGGTTGATAGTACTGACAGCGCTGGGGTGGTGTATGATTGAAGTTAGGGGCTTGCTTGAACTCCCCTCCTTACCAGAGGGCTCAAAGAGGACCTATGCTTGATCACTTAATTCAGTACTCTTGGGGCCCGCCCTCCCTGTCATCCGCGCGGGAATCGTACAGCGATGGCTTGTCATAGCGGACCCGATCAAACGGAATGAGAACGCCCTTATACTCGGACATCAGCAACCCCTCCTTGTAGTGGGCAGAGCCTGTACATTGAACTGCCCAAAACCCTAAGGAAAACCACCACCTCATTTCTGAATTCGCTTTATCTTTACCCGCCAAAAAGCACTTTCCCCGAAAGCCTTCCCAAAGGCAGAGCTGTGGGGCTCAGTTCAATCCTATAGTGTTTTCGAGCCGCAGCTCGACGCTTCCATCTCGTAACATGCACTCCTAGGCCAACACTTGCTAGGTTCACCGTTAGTTTGGGTAAATCGAAATGGCGATGGCTTGTTATGGGCCAGGGCCACCCCAGTCGCTGTTTCAGTCCGACCAGAGAGACTACGGGGCGGACCGACAGGCCAGCGGCTCCTGGGAAACACAGTATTCAGCGGAGGAGCTCAAGCCTGAGGCCTTCCTTCCTGTCATCGAGTCGGGTTTTGGGAAGCCCGGTTTCGTCGAGCGGGGCAGTCCGTTGAGCCACTTCCAGGCGCTGGAGAGGGCTCAGACCGACCCGGCCTCCCTGCACATGGGCTCGTTGAGCCTGGAGGAGGGGGGCCCTGCGTTCGCCCCCGATGACCGGTTCCAGCAGCCCGCAGAGCAGCAGTCGGTTGGCTGGGGCGGTCGCCCGCTCCAACAGCAGCGCTACAGGCAGCGTGGTGACGAGGCTGGGTATGGGTACCACAACATGCAGCGAAGCAGGTCGGGCTATGCCCGCAACAAGCAGCCCGCACCGAACCAGAGGCCCATGCGGGGCGGTCATGACGGCAGGGTGAAGAACCAAGGTTACCGCAGGCTTTGGCAGCAGGTCACCCAGGTGGGCTTGGACTCCTCTGTCGCGGGATTGCTTGTGCTGATTTTAACATTTAAGCAGCCCATCAGGCGCGATCGTGGCAGAGATGTATAGACTGCTGCTGAAGTAGCAACTGCAACGCGTGTATCGTGTTCCAACTGTCGCCCGCCGGGTGGGGGAACTAGCCGGCCGTGCGCCTGGCTGGTGCCCTGCCCTCTATGGGTTTGCAGTCCTAAGCGTTGTTCTGTAGCTGGAAGGTCGCTGAGGCGCTGCGCGCCTAGTAGAAGCAGCCTCCGGTGGCACACAACACCCTTCAGTGTGCGGCGACGGGTTTTGGGATACCAACCACTTGGGTCACTGTTGCGCCGCGGTGCAGGTTGGGCGCGGACAGAAACTGGGGGACAATGATAACATCCCCTTCTCAGAGATGACTGTTGAGGATCTGCTGGAGATCGTGCGCCGCCTGCCGCCGGAGGCCTCTGCCGTCAAGGCCATCGCGCAGGTGCGGTCAGCTTGCTGGGGGCGGGGCGGCCAGCTGTCAGAGCGGTGGATTGCGACCTGCATGGGGTATCCTGAGCTTTGCGATTATACTTGTGGTTAGGGCCGCCATAGTGCTTGGCCAAACTGCGCTGCCAGCTGCGCCCCGGCAGCATTCAACCGAGCCGAGCACATATGCCTTTTATGTGCTACCCACTGGAGCTTGCAGGGGCTATACTTCTTCGACAGCGGCGCGCTGGCGGCGCTGCTCAAGGAGTTGAACAAGAGCGGGCACGCGCGCAGGGCGCAAGAGGTGCGGCAGTGCAAAGCGCAAAGGGAGGTGGGGGGAGGGGGCCGGCGGTACAGCACGGGAGGTGCCACATGTGCCGGGTGGGGGTTTGAGGATACTGAGTTGGGGCTGTAGCAGTGCTATGGCAAGAATAACTAGCCTGAGCTTCCGGGGCGCTAGCCAGGGACTGGAGGCCAAGTGCGGCTTGCATGCGCTTGTGTTGCCGCAAGCATTTGTGGGGAGCCTGGTTGGTGAGGCTGTTGAGTGGTGTGCACCACAATACCTGCCTGCCCTGCAACACACCGCTCGCAATCCGACCGAGGCCCAAGTTGAAGACTGGGCTTATGGTGCGCGTGACCAGCGAACTGCTCACCCTTGTTGCAGATATTCGACTGGTTGCGCACGCTGGATGACTCGCATGACCTCTATAGCCTCTGCACCACCATGACCTACACCACCATGATCTCGCAGGTTAGTGTGCGGCCACAAAGCTCAGTGCGCGCCTTGGCCAGGAGTGTTTGTTTCTTCCGCTGACGCTGCTTGAGCAAGTGCCTGGGGTCCTGGCTTGTCAAGCTGCAAGTTTTGGCGGACCCAGTTTGCCCAGTGAGACTTCCTCCCCTTTTAAGGCTGCCCTTCGTGCCGGCCCGCCTGCCTGCCTGCGTGCCTGCGCACTTTCACTGTGCTGTGAAGGCACCCGTCGACTGCTATGCATGTGTTCCGCTGCCCGCCATGCGTGCTTGCTCGTCACCTACTGAACGTGCCCTGCCCGCTTGTACCTACCTGCAGTGCGGCAGCCAGCAGCAGCTGCGCCGTGCGCTGGAGCTGGTGGCGGAGATGCGGTCGCGCGGCATCCAGTGCAACGTGCACACCTACTCTGCGCTCATGAACGTCTGCATCAAGGGTGCGCGCAATTGGGCCTGTGCTGCTAGCTGGTGATTGCCTTGCATACTGGCGAGCTGTGTAGGATTCGTGACCCCGTCCGGGGCTGGCAGCCACTACATGTGAACATCGTACGGTTTGAGCCGTCCCGATAGCGGGACCAGTAAGGTGTTGTGTGGGGAGCATCCATGGGCAGTTGCAGTCAAGCGGAATGTGGAGTACCTAGGCGAAGTGTGCGTGAACACCTTTTTGGCTGCTCCTGAAGTTGGCATAAGGGGTTGAACGCTATAGCCTGTGCCCCATGTCCTTCGAAACACCATCTTGTTGGCTTTGTTTGCAGCCAACGAGCTGGATCTGGCGCTGGATGTGTACCGCCAGATGCTCAACGAAGGCTGCACACCCAACCTGGTTACCTTCAGTGAGTTACTGCAGCAGAGGGCATAGTGGCAGGCAGGGAGGGCTGTGAGTGAGGCCTACTTGGAGCCACAAAAATTGTTCTTTGCTGGGTCTGCAAGGCTAAAAAGGGGAGTGGTGCCAATTCAGCCGTGCACCTCATCACATATACTGCCTTGTGCCCCCTTGGGCACAGTTTCTGCAAACAATTATGTTGCTGTGCTATCACAGTGTTACGAGCCTTCCTTTTGAATCTGGCTGATCTTGCAGACACGCTGGTTGATGTGTATGGCAAGACTGGTAACTGGGAGGCGGCAGTCAGCGTGCTGGATACCCTGGAGCAGCAGGTACTGCAGCTGATCCACCCAACAACTCTGAGTGGATCCTGCCCAGGTTGACATGATGTCGGGTTTGGGTTTTGTGAGTTGTAGTAGGTTGTCAGTGTGCTGTGCTGGGGGCTTGGTAGGATTGTGACTCAAGAGAACGGCAATTGCAGGACACCGAAGAGACCACACCTGGGGTGAGCTGCCCTAGTAAGACCCTCTCCTTACCGCTGTCCTTACCTCTCCTTTTTTTTACTTCACTGCCTTGCAGGGCATTGAGCCGGAGGTGCGCACCTTCAACACCATCATCATTGCCTGCAACATGAGCGGCCAGGCGCAGGAGGCGCTGAAGATCTACGAGCGCATGCTGGCGGCGGGCGCGCAGCCCACTGCCACCACCTACACCGCGCTCATCTCGGCATACGGCAAGAACGGCCAGCTAGACCGTGCGCTGCAGATCTTCCAGGTGAGGAGGGGTTGGGGCTGGGGCTGGGTAGCTGGAGGAGGACCGGGGTGTTTGGGGATGCGGTTGTACGTACTTGTGGGGCCTGCGTGGTGGGACTGCGGACAGCAAGCCTCTGTGGGCATGCCTGACCTGCTCATTTTTGGCTGTCAACTACAACCCCAGTTGCGCACGCTACAGTGCTGGCCATGGAGCATGCTGCCATTCCCACGTTTCACCCCCTGCCGCTTTCCCTTCCCTGCCAGGACATGGTGCGCCGCGGCTGCGAGCGCAACGTGATCACCTACTCGTCGCTGATCTCGGCCTGCGAGAAGGCGGGGCGCTGGGAGCTGGCGCTGGACCTGTTCCGCGAGATGCACACCGAGGGCTGCCGCCCCAACGTGGTCACCTTTAACTCCCTCATCGCCGCTTGTGCCCAGGGTGAGCGAGTTGTTGCAGCCGTGTGAGGGTGGTGGGAGCTGATGGATCGTTGCAGCCAGGCTTAGCTCGCTCGCTGCATCCTGGCGCACTGTTTGTGTGCAATTGAGCTGGGCTGCCGTGCCTCCGCCACCTTGGGCGGGCTATGGTGTTGCTCTGCGGCTGTTCTTGGTGGATTTGCAAGGATGGCTCCGCAACCCCCCGTCCCCCTAGGTGGTGTGTGTGCCACAGCTACCTCTACTAGGTGGATTGCCACTCCTTCACCCCTTGTTTCCCACCTGGCCGCAGGTGCCCAGTGGGAGAAGGCCCAGGAGCTGTTTGAGGCGATGCAGTCCAAGGGCTGCAAGCCCGACTCTGTTACCTTTGGCGGCCTGATCGCGGCCTACGACCGTGCTGGCCACTGGCGCCGCGCGCTGACCACCTATGAGCAGATGAAGGCGCACAACTGCCGGCCTGACAGCGTGGTGTACAACACCATTGTGGGCGCTCTGTGGAAGACGGGGTTGGTCTGGGCGCAGGTGCGGTCGGTCTGGTGGTTTGGGCAGTGCAAGGGTATATTGGGATGTCCGAGATGCCTGAGGTTATGGATGCTGGGGTCGCAGCCAGGGTGGGCCGCTGCCTTGGAAGGTGCCTTATTGGGTTGGTGGCGGGCCGTGAAGAATGCGGGTGCCGGAGCTTTTGGCTTTCATTTTGTGCTGCCGTGATGCAAGCCTGTGTTTGGCTCGTGATGTGTTACATATATGTTTGCATATGTGTGTGTGTGTTACCCCGGCAGCTGAGTTAACGCCCCGCTCCTGTCCCCTTCGTGCAGACGAAGGCCATCCAGATTTTCCACGCTGCCTGCCGCCAGGGACACTTCCGCCTGACGGTGCACACCCTGGACGGCGCAGCAGCCGCAGCGGCGGCCGTCGCCGCTGCCGCCGCCGCCGCTTCGTCCTCCCCCTCTGCCAGCAGCACCCCGCCCGCTGCCGGCTCGCCCTCGCCTGCTGGCAGCGCCCCGCAGCACACTGGTGCTACTGTGGGCGGCGGCAGCGAGGGGCGCAGCAGCACGCCCTCACCCGACGCCGGCTGCCTGGACTTGTCTCCCGGCGGCTCGGACGCGTCGGCGGTGCTGCTGCCGGGCCTGTCTGGCGCACTCTCGCTAAGGTAGGCGGCGGCCGGCTGCCCTGCAGGCTCCAACGTGTTGTGCTGCTGCTGTTGTAGACAGGATTGGTCGTTTCTCAACTGGCGCCACCGAGCCACAGCACCTAGCTGCTTTGGTTTTAAGCAGGGGGCTCTCTGTCTGGTCGTGTTGTCGCCCTCAGCTAGCATGAGCAGCACGCTTACTTGCTACGACCCGTTTGCGTGACCCATCCACGCTTCTCCCTTCCAACCCCTGACGAACTTGTGCCCCCTGCCCGCTCTCTGCAGCGGTACGCCCCTGACCGCCGGCCTGCTCTCCGGCCCCACCAGCTGCTGCCCCTCCCCCGGCCGCGCCAATTCCGCCATACTCACCGGCAGCCCATCCACGCTGTCCGAGGAGGGGCTGGCCGCGGTCATCGCCGCCGCGGCGGCCGCGCCCGGCACCGGCGCCGGCACGGTCATCGAGTTTGGCATGCATGCGTTCACGGTGGGCTCAGCCGTGCTGAGCCTGCTGCGCTGGGTGTCGGAGCTGCGCGAGCGGCTGCCCAGGGAGCCCGCCAAAGAGCTGCGCCACTCGGTGAGTGATGCCTGCCTGCTTGAGGTGCACACGGGGTTGCTGGGTTGGAAGACCTGTGCAAGAGCGGCCGGTGAGGGAGTTTTATCTAGGAGCTTGGCGTGTAATGAGTGTTCCACACGTGCTGGGGTTGCTAGTGTGGGTGCTGATTTTTTGGGATGGTTGGGTGGGCTTGACACCATGCTTAGGTACAGGTGTAGTTTTGGGGACGGCCCTTTGGGTGAAGCCCTGGTGCCATTCGCTGTTACTTCCTTGCCTGCTTGCTGTGTGCGGACATGCTGTCTATTGCAGCTACCGCCGCGCAGGACTTGCTGGTGCATCGGTTGATGGTGTGCATCCTTACTCACCTCTGACTCACCTTACTCACCTCCAATATCGCGTGCAGGTCTCCCTGGTGCTGAACAAGGGCAAGCCCAGCCGCGAGCACACCTTCCCCGCCATCAGGGCGGCGCTGCTGTCCCTGCTGCGCGCCTGGGGCTCGCCCTTCACCCTCACCGACGTGGCCGCCGGCTGCCGCATCGAGGCCCTGGCCTGCGACATCACCTGCTGGCTGCACACGCCCGCTGCCGACGCGGCGCTGGCGGGCTTCCTGCAGCGCACCGAGTCGCCCAGGGCGCTCAACAAGGTGGGTGCGCTGGCCAGGCTGTGCTGCCGCATGGTTAGGGGCTGTGGTAGTGCAGGCTTTGGGACAGGACGCTGGTGTGGTAGCTTGCTACGTTGAACCTTTGGGTAGATCGTGGGCAACTGGCGGTCTACCCTAGCAAGCAGAAGGTTTGATTGGCCAGGTAGTGGTTGCACTGGCGGGGATCAGGTCCGGGAAAGGAAATCCATTGCCCCATGCTGCACACCTTGCAAAGCAAGGCTGCCAACCATTTCTGGGTAGCATTTGGTGTGAGCCTCCGCTGCTGCCCGCCCTTGTCTGCCTGCAGGATGCCTTCTTTGGGGAGGACCTGGGGGTGGAGGCGCGCTGCGCTGAGGCCATGGCAGCCGTGCGCATGTTCGAGGCCGGCCACCAAACTGACAAGATGGTAAGCCTGGCCTTGCAACATCATAGGGTGGGTTATCATTTTGGCTGGTGGTGGTGCTGTAACACCGCCTTATTTGCCTTTCCATTCTAAGTAGCTACAAGGCTAATGCCCTCAGCGGCCACACCCCAGCGCAGCACGGATGCCGCCGGTTTGGCTTCCCCTGTGCACGCCCTGGCCGACGCACCCGACCCTACCTGCGCTGTGCCCGCTCACTGCAGGAGCTGCCGTCCGCCTACCTGGAGCAGCGGCGCGAGTGGTTCACCACCTCCGCCACATTTGCCGCGGCCCTGGGCCTCAAGGACGAGGTGGTGGTGGACTCCCTGCTGCTGCTGGACCGCGCGATGGCCTCGGGCGGCGACCAGGCGACCGCCATCATGCCCGCGCTGCTGCTGCTGGCCTGCCTGCTCATCTCTGCCCGCCAAGGTAGGGGGGGGGCTGCTGAGCGTGACTCGTGACCTGCTGGCTAGCCTCCCCATGGCATGCCAGTACCTTTGTAAACGCTGGCTGTTGCCGCGGCATCAGCAGGCAAGCGTCCCGTCCGCCTGCCTTACCTCCGGCACAGAGAAGAGCTACTATCATCAGGTCCATACAGTGCCCATCCCCACCTCCTCAGTGCTATCCCTCCCCTCTTCCATGCCTGCAGGCGAGCACCCCGACCGCCTGCCCTCTCCCCAGCGCCTTGAGCAGCTGGCTGGCCTGCCGGCGGGGGCGCTGGCGCAGGCCGAGGCCACCATGCGCCAGCTCCTGGCCAACGACACCGCCGCCATCTCCTCCATCAGGCAAGTAGCGGCAACGGTGGTGGCGAGGGGCAAGCTGGGGCTTGCTGTGTAGCACAGCTTCGCCTAGTGGCCAGCACGATGCGGGCCTTGGGCTCCTTTGTTAGGCTAATTTGGGTTATAGTTATTGAATTGAGTGCAGGGCACGGTGTGTAAACCTTATGTCATCTTCTTAGGTCTGCCGGGTTGCATCCCCCCAGCCCCTCCTGCCTTGCAAGGGAGCTGCTTCACTGAGTGTCGACACAGGAACGGCAGTTAGACGTGCCCTCCAGCAGCATGTGCATGTGGCGTCTTTGACTTGAGTAATGGCAAGGTGAGCAGTTGTGCCCTGTTCCTCTGCAGGGTGCTGAAGCTGTACCTGGAACGCCTGGGCACTGACTTTGCCACGCCGGGCGCGCTGCGCGCCACGGCAGGCCCAGCGCTTGGCCTTATTACAGAGGGCGTCTGCGACCCTCGCCTGCTGGGCGCGAGGCCCAGCCTGCTGGCAGCCGCCGCGCTGCTGGCTGCACGCCAGGCGCAGGGTGAGTGTTAAGAACAGCGCGTGTTGTGCCTGGTTGGGTGTATTACTGCCTGAGGGGCTGGGTAGCTGCCTGGGCTCCTACAGTACTGCTGGGTGTGAGGTGCTTTGCGGCTGCCTAGGCCTGTTTGTGTTGCCCAGGCAGGGTTCGTAGCTGGGTGGCCCCCACCACGATGATGGCTGATGAGTTGCAACCCGGGCATTCGGAGGCATCAGGACAACACCATCTCTAAACTGGCTGTCAAGGACCTTTCGTGCCCTCATTCCTTCATTTCGCCGGCCTGCAGGGCTCACCCCCTTCTGGCCCCAGGCCCTCCTGACGCTCACCGGCTTCTCGGATGAGGAGGGCGGGGAGCTGGCCGCAGCGGCGGCCGTGTCCCAGGAGCTCCTGCAGGGAGCCCTGGCGAGGGGTCTGGCGCTGTGAGCGGCAATCACGGGAGGCTGCGGTGGTCAAGGTGCCTGCAGCGGACGAGGAGGAGGGCGAGGACCAGGAGGGACAAGGGAGCGCCTCAGGGCCTAGTGGGCTTCTTGGGGGCAGGTTGGTGGGTGGCGCAGGCGGGAGGGGAGGAGCCTGTTTGGCAAATGATGGCCCCCGCCTGTGCCGCCCCCAACCACCAATCATTGCGTAGTGAACAAATGGGGTATCAAAAAAAGGGGAGCGAGACCCCTGAGGCCGGGCGCGCGCTAGTCAGCGGCCGTCCATATGCCAACCCTGCAGTGGGCACAGAGTGGCGCACTTGCAGAACCCGACAGCGTTTTTGGCTCACTGTGGTGTCGAGAGGCCTCAGGCCACATGGACTGGGATAATTTATATATTGTATTCCTTTGAGGGCTACTTACAAGAATGCGGGCTGTGGCGCGGGCCGACAAAGGCCCGCCCCTGCCCACCGCTGGCTTTTGGTGTGTGGGTTTGTGTGTGTCAAACGAAAGCAGCTTGGCGTGGCGTCTGCTGAGTGCGCGCCTTGGTGGAACAAATTCGGCTCAATGGAGAAGAAATGTTATCGCGCGGTGCCAGCGGCTGTGCTAGGCTTTGCCGCGCAGCGCCGGGAGGCTGGCAGGCTGGATTTGAGATTGTTTTGCTCCCCTGCGAAATGTCAGTTGTTTTCCGTCCGGTTTTTGCCCCGTGCGCCGGGGGCCAGGGCCACCCCCCTCACCCCCTGAACAGGCGCCGGGGCCCGTAACTTACCCTGGAGTATTGGCTGTTGTGTCTTTTTTACACACCCGTATGTCGTGTGGGCCGTTAGCTGGCTGGCTGGATATCGTGGAGGGGAGGAGAGCCTGGAGGGCTGGTCGGAGCCCTAGGTGGAGATGAGAGCTATCTGATGCATAGTGAGTTATGCACCTGCCGGGGGCAAAAGTCCCCCCTTCCTGCGCCTACCCCTCCCCTTGAAATTACCTTCTTTTGTGCAGGAAATGCCACACCTTCTTTTGTGTGCGTGCAGCGGTATAGCCTTCGAGTTACGGTATGCCGTTCCGCCTTGGACTAATCCTACGCGCGAGTCCTTCGCGCGTGTGCTCTGTGCGTCCTGTGCCGGCCCTCTTTTGGGCGCGGCGTCCCATTGCAGTTCTTTATAAGTTAAGTTGCCGATGCGGCGCACGCCTGAGTTTGCCAAATCTTTGATAGCTTTGAGTATGATGTGGCCATGGTTGGGCCGTACTGTCGCCTAGCTTTACCTATAGCGGTGAGAACCCAAACCTGGCCTATGCATGCTTGGGTCTGCGCACGCATTCCTTGTTGGCCTGGCCTGTATGTCCGGCCTCGCTCAAAGAATCCAATCAGACTCATTCGGTTGTTGAGCGGCCGGCATTGGTGCCGCGCTGGGCGTGGGGGTGCGGGGCGGGGGACGCGCACGGCTCCCCCACCCTTCCCCCCGGCCTGGCATGTGAGGGGCTGGTTGAATGTTAGTGCGCAGAAATTCTTTAGGCCTCCAGGGCATGGAGGGAGCCGTTGTAGGGCACTGTGTGAGTGTGCCTGAAGGATCTGGTGAGGACTGCCCCCTGCTATTCTGGTGCACTACTTGTTGGTCAGTATGTTTGGGAGGCTCTGCAGCACAGGCTGGGTGCCGTGTGCCAGCAGCCCTTGTGGTGGGAATACCTTAGCGCGCTCGTACTACTGCTGCGTTGATTAGTTGTTGGTAAGCGCTCGGTGCTGGGCCCATCTCGAACACAACCAGTTATCTATTTCTTTGTGTACTGAGCAGAGGTCACGTGAGACTTCTATGTAGCGCCTTTGGGGCTTGATAAGCGATCTATTCGGGGGGCTTTTGGGGCACTTGAGATGTGGAATGGGGTTAGCAGGGCAGTTTGTTGTGGCTGCCCGCTGCCTTTGAGTGGACTGCGCCACCGTTTCTCCGCAGTTTTGCAACGAGTTGGGCTGACCGGCCTAGTGTGTGTATGTTTGTGCCACTGGGCAACCCTTGTCTCCTCTCTTCCAGTGTTCTTTCTCTCTTACTGGCCAGTTCCCTCAGCCCAGGCGGAGCCGCGGTTTCACTTGTTGTTCACACTCCCCTGAGCAATACATTTTCGATTCGGTCCAGAGCGTGCCCGCCTGTTTGTTCGACGAGGGGCTCTCGGCCCCATGGTAGTGGGGGGTTGTGTGTCTGCCAAGCCACCGTTGAGGGTGGTGGCTCGTGCATGTGGTCGCAAACGAACCTGTCGGGTGCATGAGCGGTTCTTGGGCCTGGGCTTGGTCCGTCCTTGCTCACCCACGTTTTCCTCTGCCAGTAGCGGCCATGCATGCATAGTTATCCCTTGTGGTGGGCTTCCTCTGTGTACCAGCTGGGTACCTTGTCCCATGTGTGAGAGCTTCTTCTTCCTCTGTCCTGTGGGCCTGCCCTGCCAGGGGGCGGGCCTTGATTCTGCAATGCCTTTCGAGCAGACCATGAGTGCTTTGTAGTAGACACGTGTTGCTCTCACCTCCCTGTCTTCTCCCTTGAATCGCACTACCGTTTTGTTCTTGCGGTGCTCAGCACAACTGCGATGGGCTCTGCAGATGGGTGCGGGTGCCACCGTGTGTACACATCTGTTGTGCAACTGCTTGGCACGCAGCGCCAGCAGCAACGAACGAACCTTTTCCTTGTGTTTGGCTTGGGGCTGTGGCTCTGACCTTGTAAAGTCCATGCTTACACTGCGCTTTAATCCCAGAGGACAGTTCTCAGAGCGTAACTGCACCCAGCCCTGTCAGTCCAACTTACCCCTACCTCTCATCAGGTTGCACTGCCCTGCCACCACCAACTTCTGTCGCTAGCAATGGAGAAGCAACGCAAGAGTTGCTGACACAACAGCCACACGTGGCCAATCCTCTGACGGCTAAGGACTTCTGGCAGGGCCACAGAATATGCCATGCATGCGCACCATCAAAGTCTGTCCCCATCCACCGTGCAGCAGGCCAGCCAACCAAACGGGCAGCAGCACGCACATTGCGCTGCCTCATATCCCTACCAGAACCACACCACCTGCCACCACCGTCACCCAGGCACCCCTCCGAAAGCAACAGCGGCCCACCAGCCAGGCAGCTGCCGCAGAGGAGCACAGCAGTGTTGCCATGGGTGCTGGGGGCAGTGCCAAGCTGCAAGACCAGAGCAGCCTCAAAATGATTCCCCCCACAGGTGCACACAACACATACCTAATAGCCCCATGGACTATTCAGCGACTACTCCCACCCTGAACCTAATATTGCGTCCAGCCCCGTCTGCTCATCACTCTCTATCCCCCGATACCCTACACGTCAAACCCTAAACCATCAATGCGTGCACAGCGAGCAAGGCGGGACAGCGGCCCCTGCCTACCAGCGGGCCCTGGGGGCGTCCCACTCCCCCCGCTGCGCCCCCCTCGCCGCCCCTCCCCGACTGCCTGACCACTGCTGCGGCCGGGCCGGCCTGCGTGGCTGCTGTTGCTGCTGCTGGGCTTGCTCCACCTCTCCACTGACTCGCTGCTGCTGCTGCTGCTGGGCTTGCTGTGACTGCCGGCCCTGCCGCTGCTGCTGCGGTGCATGCTGAGCCTGCTGCGGTCCCACCTGGCCGCGGGGCACGTACTGCCCATACCGCTTGAACTTCTTGCGGAAGGAGCGCTTCCTGCTGAAGGCGCCCTCCACCGGCTCGCCTGCGCCCGGGGGTCACCATGAGGGGAGGATTACTAATCATACAAGAGTCCAAGGGGGTAGGCTTCACCCTGCTGGGCACTGCTGCCAGGGGGGGACAAGCACGCTGTGCAGCAAGCCATGATGCTCTTGCGGCCAGCAATGCCAGCTGAGGGTGCTGCCCCAAAGTAGTGTGGACCTCGCTCACGACAACAGCACTCATCCACCTTGGCCGCCGGCCCTCCACCCCAGGCTGCGGCTCCCCGCTACTGAAGCACCTCTGGATTGCTAGCTTGGATCTTGTGGCTTGAAGGCACAGTAAATCCTGGCTTCCTGCTGGCCCCACTTGGGGGCACTCACGGCAGCATGGTCAGGTGGCGGTACGCTGTCAGGCTAGACTAGGCTGGAGTCCTAGCATCGCCGCCCACCTGCTTCCAGCGCTGCCCTGATGACCTCCACCAGGTCCGCACTCTCAGGGCCGTACAGGGACGTCACGCGCCCCGACCTGCCAGCCCGTGCCGTGCGCCCCACCTGCTTCAGGACATACCAGCACCGTCTGCATCCAGCCCTGTCAGCCCAGGTCATCTCTCACTCCCTGTTTGCACGACCTGCCACCCATACTCATTCAAGCAGCTACAACCAGCTAGAACACCCCTGCCCAAGAGCACCTGGCCGCCAGGCAACGTCACAGAGGAATGTGAGGAACTCAGTCTGTTCCACTGTACCACTGCCGCCGGCGGTGAGCGACACACGGGGAATGAATACCACAGCAGTGCCACACCGCACTGCTGGTGGGCTAGCAGCTAGCATCGCCCAGCGGACCGCCTCTGCTGCAAAGGGCCAACAAAGCAACCGCGCGCAACAACAAACAGAGCAGCCGGCCCCACCCACCCACCCTGTGGAGAAAGTCGATGGCAGAGAGCGCAAAGTCTGCCTGGACCACATGGGAGATCCCCGGCAGATCCAGGCCCCGGGCGGCGGCATCCGTGCAGACCATGACGCAGCCCCCCTCTTGCGCCATGCGCTTCAGGGAAGCAGCACGCTCCGCCTGCTCGGCATGAGAAGGGGGGGGGGAGGGGCGCGTTGCATAGAAGCTTGCAGTCCGGCTTCGTTTGGAATCTTTCGGGCAGGACAGGACACGCGCATTGGGAGGTGGCACGCTCCGCCTGCTTGCCACCGGGAGGCGAAAGGAGGGTTGCAGGCGGTGATCGCAGCGCAGCTGACGTCCTCCCAGCAGCCCAGCTGTCGCACAGCTGCGAAGTATCCAGGTTTCCAACTTTGAAGAAAAAGCCGCCCNCCTCCG
>BBXU01001425.1:0-10818 GCA_001598975.1 Parachlorella kessleri | reverse complement strand
CGGGGGGGGAACACAAGAATCAGCATGTCGTTTACAGGGTTGTCATCCCAAACTGGCGGGAGCAGCGTTTCATGCCTGGGATGGGAAAGCAGCATCCGCATGCAAGCGGCAACTTCATTGATCACAGTACTTTCATCTTGTTGATCCGCATCACCATTTTAGTCCTTCCATTTCTCATGTGGCCTGCAGCTTGAACCCCTAGCAGGGCCGTCTTTTGCCGACTGAAAGCGGCTTTCACTTGCCTGCACCAGTACTGACAGCATGGCGTCAGAAGCTCCGTTGCTCGGTGGGGTCCTGCCCTCATCACCGGCACGCGTGCCCAAGTTTGTAGGTAAGCGTACCGCTGCTGATCGTCCTAAGTTGCTGTTCTCAACTCGAAACGAAGGGTTTTGCGTAACCAGAACGCGGTGTCTGCTTGCTGCAGGGGTGCAGCGTTCTTATTCCTCCTGCATCTTGGCAGAAGGGGCTAGCGAGGCCAAGAGCCTGGAGTACAAGAGCACGCAGCGGAAGCTCATCCTCGCTCTCATCTTTGCCTTTCTTTTCATGGTAAGTTCAGGGGCATGGCAAGGTGCCACGCTTGTCTCATCCTCCTTACCTCTTGGCCTGGTGGCTGTGACTTGCACCTGGCTCAGCTGTGCCTGCTGTCTGTTTGTTGCGCAGATCGTGGAAGTGGTGGGAGGCATCTACGCTCACAGCTTGGCGGTGATCACTGACGCCGCCCACCTGCTGAGCGACGTCTCAGGCTTTGCAGTGTCAGCGCTCGCAGCAGTCTATGCTGCCAAGCGCAGCCAGGAGCACTTCTCTTATGGGTGAGTCCTCTGCGGCCTGGATGCCTGGGCAGGCGCACGCGGCATGGGTAGCCTCTGCTGATGGCCGTAAGAGCCGAGCCCAAGCAGTTTCGGTGCTGCACTCTGCTCCGGAGATCCTGGCGAGTGCTGCTGTAGCGCAGCATTTCAGTATTCAGGGGCCAGGAAGAAAGTTAGGGGCCAGACAGGTGTGGTTTGAAGGGAGCGATACCTGGGTGCCTGCAGGTATCACCGCGTGGAGGTGCTTGGGGCCCTGGCGTCAATCCTGAGTGTGTGGCTGGTGACGGGGGTGCTGCTGTTTGAGGCCGTCAACCGCATTATAACCCCCGAGCCCGTCAACGGCAAGGGTGAGTGAAGAGAGGCGCGCCCACACACTGCTTTGCTGGGGGGCGCGTGCCCTGCGAGGTGTTATGGAGGTCCTGGAGTGGCTATACCGTGCTGAGAACCCTAAGCTTTTCTGGGTAGCACGGCAACTCCGGTCCGTGTCTGTGGTGACACCGTGCTGTGGCGACGCCCCGCGATGTGAATATGTGTGGAAGATAAGATAGCGTCAACTTTGCATGGGTCGCCACGGCTTGTCGTTGTCTGCGCCCACCCCTCCAGCTGTGGACCTGCTCTGCTGGGCCTGCTGCAGTGATGTTCATCCTGGCACTGACGGGCGTGGCAGTCAACATCTTGCTTGTTGTCATCCTGGGCCACTCCCACGACCACGCCCACGGCGGCCACAGCCACTCCCACGGCGGGCACTCCCACTCTCATGGCCATACACACAGCCACGGGCCCCAGACAGCAGCCGGCCGGCAGCAGCGGCGGCCGCCTCTGCAGAACGGGGTTGGCAGGGTGTCGCCGCTGGCCGCCGTGCCTGAGAGCCCCCTCCGAGAGCGGCGGGAGCTGGCAGCGGGCGAGCAGGCGCTGCTGGTAGTGAGCGGCGATGGCAGCGGCAGCGGCGCTATGGGTACACCGTTTGGCGCGCAGCAGCAGCAGCAGGGGGAGCAGCTAGTTGCTGGGAAGGGGGGCGGCGATGCGCCGCACCACCCACACTTGCATGAGGGTGACGTGGAGGCGGGACATCACAGCAGCAGCGATGAGGAAGAGGGCAGCCACCAATGCCATGGCCACAACCATGGTCATGACCATGGCCATAACCACAGTCATGGGCAATGCCATGATGGGGAGGCGGCCGCTGCTGGGCTGGCAGCCTGCGGCGCTGCTGCAGCGGCGGGCGGCCACGACCGGCGGAACATCAACCTGCGGGGGGCGGTGACCCACGTGATAGGCGACCTGGTGCAGTCCATTGGGGTGGCTATCGCGGGGGCGCTGATCTGGTTCCACCAGGTGAGGCGGGCGGCGCTCTTGCAATCCCCAGGAGGGTGGGGTGGGGGTGAGGGGACCGGGGCTGCTGCACTTGTTGCCCTCAAGGCAAGCACCGGCAGGCTAGGCGACTGGGCGGTGGGGAGCAGGGCAGGCTGTAAAAGGCAGGCGAAGCTCCTCTCTGCAGCCGCCAGCGGCGTGCCTGCAAACTCTCGGGGGTGCTTGCTTGTCGGACAGGCTTGCACCCCGCCCCATCACCTTGCCTACACTCCTACCTGCGCTCGTAAACAGCCGGCTTTCCCGTTGCAGGACGACCCCCGGTGGTACCTTGCCGACCCCATCTGCACCTTTTTGTTTGCCATCCTGGTCATGTGGACCACGCGAGCCATCCTGCGGGACATCGCTGACGTGCTCATGGAGCGGGTGCCGCGGGGGCTGAGCATCAAGACCATCTATGAGGAGCTGGGGAAGGTGAGTCAGGAATGAGTAAGCAGGGAGCTGGCGGGTGACCTTTTGTCTAAAAGACCAGCATGTCCTGGCAGGTGCCTCCCCAGGCTTTGCGCTTGCCGGCTTAGATGTTGGCCAGGAGCCCGACTCTGGTAACAAAGGGGGTAGCATGGGTATCTGCCTGCTTGGAGGATGGTGCGAGGCATGGCCAAGCATTTGGTAGGTTTGTGCCAAAGGAGCGGCATGAGGAGGTGGTTCTGGGCCCAAGGCGCGCCCCAGCAAGCTCTCTTGCAGTGTGGCATACCGGCATCTTCGGAAAGTTTCTTTGCCTTGCGCTCGCACGTCAACTGGTGGGGTGCCAGGGTTGGTCCCACATGTGGCCGTCTGCACACGCTATCTCACACGCAGCTGTGGTGCTTGGCCGTTGCAGATTCGAGGCGTGGAGGAGGTCCATGACTTGCACGTGTGGAGCCTCACCCCTGGCATCCCGCTGCTGTGTGCCCACATCAACATGAGCAGCGAGGCGGACCCCTCGGAGGTGAGGCTCCCTTGCCAGGGCACCTGATCAGTTGTTCACCTGATAAAGGCAGGGCCACACCAGGCGCTCCTGGCTACGAAGGACATGAGCTTGTCAGGCAAAGGGCACAGGTGTTGGGTGTGGGCTTTGCTGCTCTAAAGGATTGTAAAGGACTGCAGCCCGTAATTGCCAGGGAGCTTGCGTGCCTGGCTTCAGGCCCGGCTGCCTCCTGCTGGCATGGCATGCAAGCGGGACTGCTCTGTGGAGCATGCCCGTCGTCCTGGCCGACGCGCCCGACAGTACTGTGATCTGACCGTACTGTGGTCTGTTTGTACCGTGGTCTGACCGTAACGTGGTCTGACCGTAATGTGGCCTGCCCGCCCGCCCCGCAGGTGCTGCACAGCATCACCACCTACTGCCGCGGCATGGGCATCGAGCACTCCACGGTCCAGCTGGTGGTGAATGGTAGGGAGTGCCCCTGCGTGGCGGTGCCGGTCGCGGCGGCGGCCACGGTGGAGCACCAGCACTGAGCGCGGGCACGGTGGAGCACCAGCACTAGGCGAGGGCGGACGTGTCTGCGTGCCGTTCGGCCGCGCCGCGCCATGCCCTGAGGGTGGGGTGGGGTGGGGAGGTGGCCCGGAGGCCAGCAGCCAGCTTGAGGAACCAGCCAGCCAGCCAGCCAGCAGTGTGGACCCTGGCTGATGGCGCCAGGAGCCCACAGCCCTGCAACACACTCTGGTGACTCGGTGCCGAGTAGTCAGGTGCAGGCCTGGCGTGCTAAGATGTGCACTTGGTTTTACCCTTGTTAACGTGGCGATTCTTCAGTCGGCGGGGCGGTGCACACATGGGAGAACTTTTTGTAATACGGTCCTGCCAGATCCTTGCTGGCCATACATCACTAGTGTGGCAGCCGCCAGGAATTTGGTTAACTCTTGATCTGACCGCTTGTGGCGGTGAGAGTACACTGTCCCTGCTGGTGGTGAAGAGGACTGGGGGCTGGCTCGTGTGCCTTGCTATCTAAAGCGTCCAGTGACCAGCAGCATGGGTGCCCCTGTCGTAAAGCTTGCGCTTGATGATTTCTTTCTTTCTTTCCTACAAGTCGGGCGCAATGTTCCCAGGCCTGCTTGTGTGTGCGGCGAAGAGCTGCTATTCCTCCAGTTAGCCGCGTGCATTGTACCTTGTTTAGCTTCTATACTCTGTCGCAGAGCTTGTGCCGTGTGGCACGAGCATATACTATGCTTCTAGTCTGGCTGTGAGCTCTTGCCTTGTTTGGGCTGATCTATTTGCAAGATTCAGGACGGGAGTCAAGCTGTGGCAGCACAGTGATGTAGTGTAACATTGGGGAATTGATGGCAAAGGGCAGTCGGACGAAGTTGGTCTGTCTTAGTGTGCGAGCTAAGACAGGTGTCTCTCCAAGTCACAGCAATCAAAGCCACACGTGAACATGTCCGCTTGAAGTGCAAGGGCAACATAGTCAGTGTGCCTCTGTGACAATCAAGCCATCACAGGGGTATCAGACAGTAAGATCCGACAAAGAAAATAGTTTGTAGCCTAACTTTGTCTCAGGAGAGATCTCATAGATCAGAGATAGCTTGTCGCGAGGAAAGACCTAATGGACCCGAGCGAAGGCAAGGTCCGGAGCATGACTGCACCCAGCTAATACCAGTACAGTGTGCCCCCCCCCAACTAATTCCTCTGGTCACACCGCCCTGTCATCGTCAATAAAAACTCCTGGCAGCAAAGGGTTCGCCCCCTAGCACATGCTGAAGGGCAAGCATCAAACACAAAAGTGACACACCTCTGGAGCACGAAGTGCAGTTTGCATGAAATCCTTGGCTCAAGAAAACTTAGCTGGCCGCACGAAATGACATAAAAGGGCAATGAACAGCATAAGAATTACAGCGACATATCAGTAACCATCACTCCCTGCAACATGGGGAAGGCACCAAGCACCGCCTCCGTTGAAAACGGCTCTCCCACAAAACCAACGGCACTTTAGAATGCATCAATCATAGCTGGGTGCTGCGTGCACTCAGCCCAAGCAAACTTGCACGCCGCGACCGCCGCTATCACCTCTCGCATCATGTATCATTGACATGCTGCTTTGCCATATGTTAGGCAGCCTCGGCTTTTTGTCAGTCACGCGGCCACCTGACAGGGCTGCCTTGACTCAACCAGAACAATAACAAGCTGAAGGATGAGTCACATAGGGACAGGCTGAGCACCCCGCGCCCAAGTCTGCTGGCCTGAGCATACAGAGCCACGGAGCGCTACCTAGATAACTACAAATGCTTCTGCAGCCAGAGGCGCAGGTCGATTTCATTCATGAGCCCCTCCTTTCGCTCCACCACCTCGCCCCCCCTGAACAAAATCAGGGTGGGCAGCGAGTGGATGCCGTACTGGGCGGAGATGGCGGCATGCTTCTCGGTGTCAACCTGCAGGGTAGGTCAGCAGCCGAGCTGCGTGATGCAACACTCCAAGTTAAGGCGCAGCGCACACAGAAATAACGTAAACGGCAGACTACAGAGCCTCAGGAAGTACTACATACGGCCTTCGTGCTTGCTTGCTTGCTCCCTACTCTCAGCTCTCCTGCAACTGCACGCAGCGACAGCGCAGCTGGCGCCCGCCCAACTGCTGGCTGTCTAACATCTTGGTGCCAGTTGCGCTCCACCTCCAGTAACAGCTAACTGTCCAGTCGTGTGACACCCAGGATACACACAGGAAATTTTCAACAGCCAAGCCGCTACACGAACAAAAACCCTTTCCCGCCCTGTCCTTCGCTCTGAGTACTTGGAGTTCCGCGTCCTTCAGCGTCCGCAGCAGCGCTTATCCCTAGACGTGAGGCCGCACCTTCAAAAACTCCACCTTCCCAGTGTAGAGGGGGGTCACGTTGTTGATCACCTTGGCTTGCAGTTGGCAAGGTCCGCACCAGACCGTGCAAAAGTCCACCAAGAGGAGCACCTGGCACTCCTGCAGTGAGCTAACACAGATGCTGGCCGGGGGATGTGGTTTGCGATGGCAGCAGGAGCAGCCGGGGGTGGCAGGAGAGCACAGCAGCAAGCGGGGGGCGTATAGGGTTAGAGGTCTTGCAAAGGGCTCACCTGTATCTGCTGCTCGTACGTTTTCTGCATAGGCTTCTGCCGGAGGAAGAACGCCGCTGGCTCCACTACAATCTGAGCAGCTAAGCGGCGGGGCCCTCTCCCAGGCTTGCAAAAGTGTTGCTGTAGAATAATACGTCCTTGTGGTTGCTTACACAGCCGCTGTACTGTTGCTGGGCGAGCCGAAACAAGGTGTGACATGATGCGCGACGGGATGCAGGCCCTGGACTACAGCATGGCACAAACAATTGAAGGAGGAGTGAAAGTTTCACAGGAGATGAGCAGCCTCCCAAACAAGCATCAGTTCCGTGACGTGAATTGCCTGCGATCGAGCTGACGACGTGTCGAGCGCCAGGCTGGAACCGCATGTGGGATCTAGAGGGTGGTACATTTGGGATGGAAACGCAAGTGACAGGACGGGTCAAACAGCAGTGTGGTGGGTGCCAGCTGCGTCAATAAACAGGCAGAATCGGTGGTACATTTATGCCTTGCAGCCTGCACTAATCAGACTACATCCAAATGGCAACGCGAGAAGTGCCAGTGCAGGACCCTGCGTGAGTGTGGCTTGGTTTATCGAGGTCCGCTGATCCAGCTCTTGTCCCGAGGCCTCAGCAGACGCAGCAAAGACACTATATCCTACCCTTTCCGTTCGCACACCAAATTGCCCATAGAAGTCAGCCATTAAAGGAGCAGACAGCTGAACACTGTGACGGCCACTGGGCAGGTCTCGCTCCAGGAATCTGCCTAGCCCACAACCTAACCGTCCACACCCTCAGCACCACCTGCTGCTGCTGCTGCGTAGCCGCCAGCTGTTGCGTTGCGCTGCCTATTTCTAGGGTATGTCCAGTCAGCATCAGTCCGATCAATAAGCACCCAAGCCCGCGGCACCATGCCCTACATCCTCCACATTACCTGGGATATTCAGAGGCAATACGTGTGGACAACAGCAACAGTAATGGCAGTCCCCCCACCGGTGCGGCTGCAAGGGTTCCCATCCCCTTTGTAGGGTGACCTGCACGCCTTGAGCCACAAAGAGGTCGGTCTTCTGGGACCGTCCAGTCGGGGCTCTATGCCGTGGACTGAGGGGATATGGTGTCACTTCTGGGACTTCTGGCCACTGTTACACAGCTCGGTGCCGTCGCATAGGGTAGCCAAGCTTGTGAAAAGGCGTACGGAGAAGGCGCACGCATCCGAGCTGGTGGTGGGCGGCCAGGGTGTATCTGGCGTGCACACATGCCTTAGCACCCTATTGCTGCGCCTTACCCGCGAAAGGACAAAGCTGCCATCTCTGGCCAAGGGGCGATGAGACGTCTGACACAACCTTACCAAATGGGTGCAGACCTAGGGATCGAGACGATGTCTACTTGTCTAATTGAGACATTGAGACATCGTCTCAATCCCTAGGTTTGCACCATTTGAGTAAGACTGTGTCAGACGTCTCATCCTCCATGGGCAGATTTGCAGCAATGCATTTTTCTGGCATATAGGGAGCAGCGTTGGTGCCCAAGGCATGTGCGTACGACAGGTGCGATACACCCTGGCCGTCCACCAGCAGCCTAGATATGTGCTCCTTCACGGGACGCCTGTTGACAAGCGTTTGCTACCTTTGCGACCGCCCCAAACTGCATAACATCGGCCAGGAGTTCCAGGAGGGACACCATATCCTCACGGCGCAAGGTAGAGAGCCCCACATGGACAACCCCAGCCAGAACACCGGCCTCTTCTCGGCTCAAGGCGAACAGGTCACCTACAAAAGGGATAGCAACCCTGGCAGCCGCACAGGTGGGGGAATTCAAATACTGTTGTTGTCCACTGGTATTGGAGCGGGGTCCAGAGGGTGGCTCAAAGTCATCAAGGCCGGGGCTTAAGGGGCCGCAGCAGGTGTCATGAAAGGTCGCCAACTTGAAGGCTAAGGGTGGACCTGCAAAATAAGGGACAACAGCGGCACAAAGGACTTGGAAGTTGTGGTATAACAGTTGCCAAGCCAGCCGTAATCAACTCTGTTAGATATGGGTGGCAGCCAAGCAGCCTACAACCCTGAGAGACGGCCGGTAGCCATCCTTCCCTGCTAAGGACAACATGCCCTACACCGCCGTTGCCAGGGCTTCCAGCGCTTCCGACAGAGTGACCCAGCCTTCCGACCATATTGTAGGGGTTGTCTTATATATGAGCAGCCTTCCAAACAAGCATCTACTTGCGTGACCGCGATCGAGCTGACGTGTCTAGCGCCAGGGATCCGCATGTTGGTGGTACAGTTTACATGCCTTTAAACTACATTAGAATGGCACCGCAGTAAGTGCCAGTGCAAGATCATGCGTGAGGGTGGCTTAAATAGCCGAGGTCGAATGATCTAGCCCCTGTCCGAGGCATCAGCTGATTCAGGCTCAGCACGTGGACCTTGAAACCTCTTTATTGCCCTTTCAGGAGTTCTCACACCGAAGCGCCAATAAAAGTCAGCCGTAACAAGTAGTGGTGGTGGCCTAGTCGGCCACAAAAAAAGGGGCGAAGCCCCCCAGAACGGAGCTTTTATAGAATCCCCTGGAATCCCCACAGTGTCAAGCTTGCCTGGTGTTGTCCAGGGAGCAGGATGCCACAAACATACATATCAGTCACAACGTTAGTCGCTACGGCAGCGGAGGCGATCCGTGGCCGGTCATGGCCGGCCGGTGCGCAGTTGCTGCCTGTCTGATGTTGTCCAGGGAGCAGGATGAAGCTCTCACAAACATATATACAAGTCACTATGCTAGTCGCAACGGCAGCGGAGGCGACCCGTGGCCGGGCATGGCCGGCCACGGCAGAGTGTCCCGGTGGCGATGCCTCCCCGGCACCCCAACCTCCCCTCCATCCAAGCCATGGTGTTATCCTTGGCGGTTGAAATGCGCTTGAAGGAGATATGGAAGCTCGTAGAATGGAGCAAACGCAGATATGTCCTTCCCGCGAGCGCAGACGCACACCTGACGTTCCCGCGCACACACACACAGAGTAACCACAAAGGGGCTCCGCCCTGCGGGGCTTCGCCCCAAAAAGGGCAGTCCGCTGAACACTGGGTACTGCCACCGGGCAGTTCCTATTCCAGGATTCCAGGTTGCCTTCTCATTCCAGGATTCTGCCTAGCCCACACCTAACCCTCCACACCCTCCTGCTGCCGCCTGGCCGCCAGCTGTTGCGCTGCCCTGCCTATTTTTAGAGTAGGTCTAGTCAGCATCAGTCAGAGGTCCCCCGGTATCCAAGCAACCAAGCCGGCGGGAGAGAAGGTCCAGTCAGCATCAGTCAGAGGTCCTCCAGTATCCAAGCAACCAAGCCCGCGGCACCAGGACCTACGTCCTCACATCAGTCCGACTGTCGCCACTTACTGGCCCCTGCCCCGCCTACCCGCGCGGCCTCGTTGGCTGCCCCCTCTCCCACCACTTGCACCCCGCCCACTGGGCTGCTGCCTTCCCCTGCCGCCCCTGCCGCCGCCATGGGAGGCGGTATCTCCAAGTGGCGCGAACGGGATGCCGCGGAATCCACCCCCAGGCTGCTCTGCTCCTGGATTTGGTCCCGCAGGGCCCTGTGCCGCATGCTGCTGCCCCTCCCACTGCTGCGTCCTGCCGCCGCCGCCGCCGCTGCGGCCGCGGCCCCGGTTTGGGAAGCCGCCGTGGCCCCTGCCGTGCGCCTGCGCGTGCGCCTGCTGCTGCTGCTGCAGTGCCGCAGCCGCCAGCGCCCTGCCGCCGCCAAAGGGCACGTGCTGCGGCCGCTGCTGCTGCACCACAAAGGCCGCCTGCTGCTGCTGCTGCTGGTGCTGGGAGCTCTCCTGGGCCCAGCCCTGCCCACCAAAACTACCTTGCACAACCCCAGCTGGTGCACCAAGGCCCCCTCCTGGACCTCCAGTAGCGCCTGTTTGGGGCTGCTGACCTGGCCCCACCTCGCGCCCAGAGTGGCTGCGCTTGACCCCGTGGGGGCCATTTGCGGAGGCAGCCGACCTGCGGTAGGGTTGACAATGGGATAAGGTTGCAGAAATATTCATAGTATAGTCAACTGACCCAGAATTTGACATGGGGGCAGGGGGCAACAAACGCTGGGCTAAGGACTAGGTGTGGGCGTGGGGCATAGGAGGGGTCGGGCATTGGAGCAAGGCCTGCGCCAGGGCCTTTCACAGCGTCTCAACCACAGGAGGGAACCCCTTGGCATCATGTCAGCATCGTACATGCCACACCGCTCACAAGAGCACATCCATGGGGACGGCAGAGACAAGGCAACAGCTTCCTGGCATTCATACCCCACGGCACCCTGCATCGATGCCTGCAACCCTGGGTATTAAACAGTACCCAGCCCACCTGTAGGCACCCCTGCCGCTGCCACCGCCGCTATACCCTCCCCGGGTCATCCCACCTCTCCCCCTCCCCTGCGGACCTCCCCCTGAGGCCCCTGCCCCAGGCAACCCCCCCTGCTGCTGGGCCCACCGCTGCCCTGGGTACTGCCCCCGCTGCTGTGCCTGCTGCGGGTGCCCAGTCAGCCCGCGGCCCGGCGCCTGTATGTGGGCGCCGAAGGAGCTCCCCAGGGAAGGTCCCTGCCCCCCCGCGCTCTCACTCTCGCTTAGGAACAGCTGGCTGGCAGCATGCACAGCGCCTGCAAGCAGCTAGACGCTGTCCCTTATCCG
>BBXU01001421.1:0-42518 GCA_001598975.1 Parachlorella kessleri | reverse complement strand
GGGACGGGGGGCATTGAAGCAGTGTGTGTGTGTGTGTGTGTGTGTGCTGGGCAGGGGGAGGTATGGTTGCCTAGGCCTTAGCATGCCGCCAAAAGGGCTGGGTGGCATGGTTGTTTGCCTAATGGAGAGAGCTTCCTTGACAGGAAAGGAAGAGCCTGCGCTCACAGGGGCAGGTGCAGTGGCGGTTTGCAGTCTAGGCAATGGGTTTGGGCGGGCAGGTGGGGACGGGCGCCTCTTTAGTAGCAACCAAGTTCAGTCCGCATTTCTTGTGACTAGATTGGGGGCTGGCGCACATAGATAGTAGAGAACTGTCAGCATCCGTGCCTGTGTGTAGATGCCAAGAGTGCCAAGCCGTACGACGCCATGAATGGCATCGCTGCAAACATGCTGCTCAACCTCACCAGCTCAGCACGGTTTGAGGGGCCTCTCAACGTCGACCTGAACGAGATCAGGTGGGGCCAGTATGACCCATCTCTGACTGCTTGCACAGCTTAGCACTTCCTGGTGTTTGCTGCAACGCCCTGTTGCCTTGCCAACAAGGGTTACCCTGACTTGCGTGTCGGCATACTTGTTGGCTGTTTGTTGGCTTCACCCGCCATGACCGACATTGTGCTGCTGGCGCCCACACTACCCATATGCGCTATCCAGACACCTCGCCAAAAGGGCAGTCCCCACCCTCCAGTCCCTCCCGCATTCACCTCCTACCTGCCCGCCCGCCCCTGCTGTGCAGCATGAACCTGGTTCCCTACCCCCGCCAGCATTTCCTGCTCAGCAGCATGTCGCCGCTGGCGGCACCCAAGGACATGGGCAAGCTGGTGGCGGGCCCCCGGGCCATGGACCAGGTGCTGCCTGGCTGGGAGGCGTGCAGCGGCATCCATATTGTGGTCGTCGGGGGCTGGCGGTGGCTATGTCTTTCCGTGAACTACAAGGCGTGCGTACGTAAGGGCTGGGGTTGAGCTTAGGTTGGCGCGTGCGTGTCTGGAATCAACTGTACCGTGGCGGCTGTGGCTGCCACTGGGCCGCGGAGCTATGCCTGGGAGGAGCACGTGGCCTGGCTGGCTGCAGGTCTTCTCCGACGTCTTCCAGAACTCCTACCAGCTCATAGATGCGGAGCCGCGGCAGCACACCTACCTTGCGTGTGCCCTGCTCATGCGCGGCAACATCACTGCAGGCAAGCCGGTGGGCGCAGGACTAGCCGTCCGGCTGGCTCGCTTGGCGGCCTCAGGCAGCAGTACAAGTCCATCAGACAGTCACCCTAGTCAAGTGCTCACCCAAGTCAGGCGCTGCTAGCCGTTGAAGAAGCAGGGCAGTGCTCTGAGTCCTTCATGTGCTGTCCTGTGTGATTGCATGGCCTGCAGGGGACTTCAGCCGCGTGATAGGCCGGATCAAGAGCCAGATCACCATGGCTCCCTGGAATGCGGACGGCTTCAAGACAGGCATCTGCAGCCGGGCCCCCGTGGGTAAGCCATGGGAGCCAGCAGGCAGGCAGGCCGTCGGGTTCCTGCTTGAGCACCTAGCAGCTGGCATAGGCGGCCGGGCAGCGCCCTTGGTAGTGATCTGCCCTGCTCGCTGTTTGCATGGGTGTAGGCTGGTAGGGCAGGCTGGTAGCTGGGGACCTGACTGGGTGCATGCAAGATCTGAGCTATCACCCTGTACAACTGTGTGGTGCATGCGTGCGCAAGAGTTCTTTTGTGCCCTTGGAACACCGATCGCCTGTCTCAACACCGCTTCTATGCACTCCAGTGCACAGCCAGGCGTGCCAGCGCTTGGCGGGGAAGTGTGATGAGGTGTCCTGCGGCTGCTTGGCCCACGCTGCAGGTGTGCCCTTCTCACTGCTGGCTCTCGCCAACAACTGCGCGGTGGGCGGCACGTTCGAGGCCATGCAGCAGCGCTTCATGCAGCTGTACCGCAAGCGCCTGTACGTGCATCACTACACCGAGTACATGGAGCAGCAGGGCTTCGAAGAGGCCCTGGAGACAGTGGCACAGCTGGCTGAGGACTACAGAATACTTGATGATGTGCGACGGCCGCCGCCGCTGGAGCGCTTCTTCCCTACCGGCGGTGGCTTTGGGCAGAACAGCTTCAGATGAGGCACACTGGTGTTGCGGCTCGGCCCACAGGGAGTGACGTAGGGCTGTGTATTCCTAGGTGCAAAGAGCAGCTAAAAGTTGCTGCTGCTCGAACAATGTGTACACCGAGAGATGCAGTCAGTTTGCAGAGCGTCATATGCAGATTTTAGGTAAGAAATCAACTTCACTAGGAGCATGGAGTGTAAACACCAAGGTCGGGTGGCTGCGCTGTCTGGGACCCAGAAGTGTTTGGAGTGCTGGTGGTTGGCTGCCCAAGGGGCAAGGTTTTGTGGCCTAGTGGAGAGATTACTCGAGCTTGTGAGTGCTTGCAAGGTTAAGGCACATTGATCAGCACGACATTGACCAACCTTGGCCATCCATGGTCTCACCATGTCGTGCAAAGTGCCAGCCTGGCATGACGTATCCAGCAGGCAAATCTTTTTATGTCGCTGCGACACTGCCGTCTTGCCTATGGTTCGTTTCTCATATCTTTCCATCTGATATCATATTGGCGAGCTTCTAAGGTGCGATGGCGGCCTTCACCGCTCAGCATGGCTTGGCACTGCCGGCAGCAACCCGGACTGCAACACCCCAACGGCTCTCCAGTCGGCTCTGCAGCTTTGTTGTACCCAAGGTTTTCGCAGCAGCAGCCAGCCCAGCTAGGATCAGCAGGTGAAGCCAAGAGGCGCTCATGCCATCACTCTATTGCAACGGGTTGGCAATACACGGTACACTCGTTGACAGGCCTGTCCCTCTGTCACAGGCAACGGGCAACCCTAAGAGTTGTAGCTTATAGGGAGACTGAGAAAATAGGGGACTGGCGGGTGAAGCAGGTGAAGCTCCCTTGGTTACCTAGCTGCTCCCCAGGCCTGGGCTTATTGTTGGCTTGGCCTGTGTCGCTGACAAGAGACCAGGTAGTAGGTATCCTGAGCTGACGTAATGTGACGCACGTCTTTGCAGATGGTGGAGATGGCTCATACCTACTTTGCTGAGTTCATCACCAAGGGCAACTCAGAGCTGGCAGGCCAGCTTTTTGATGAGAATGTGGTGCACAAGGATATTGTGTGGGATGCATCACACCCTATCGCCGGGTAAGGGAGAAAGGGTTATTGGCTCGCTTGAGCTGTATTGAGGTCACGTCTGTCCATCGGGCCAGGCGGGATCATGAAACTCTGCAACACCACTCAAATGCATACAGCCCATATGTATATGCAAATGATACCTCTCAAGTGCTTCTGATGTCAGCCAGCTTTGGTACTCGTGCTGCTGTGGTAAATGCCTCAAGGCGACAGAGAAATTTCCCTGCTTCCCCAATTGCAGCATCGGCGGCATGCAGAAGTATGTGTCTGCGCTACGCGGCGCATATCCGGACTTTTGGGTGGAGATAGACCAGGCAAGCACCTTGCCCTTTACAGCGAAATACGAATGCACTGACTGGCAGCTGTGCAGTCCTCCTTCGGCCATCCTTGGCTCCCTACCCACGGTGGAAAAGATGATTTACTGCAGCTCTGTGTGGATGCAGATCGGCACATGCGACGTGAACAGTATCTTTGTGACATACGAGGGCAGCGCCACAAACCTGGGCAGTTACCATGAGCACAAGCCCAGCCGGCACACCTCCAACTTCCAGGGCTGCAACCTCATCAAGTTCAACCACGACAGGTCCAAGATCACAGAGATCATTGGTGAGTGCCAGTGGCAGTGGTCAACTTTGCTCTGCTAAGGCGTGGTTTGGTGGACAGGAGGAACCTGAGGTTGCCCGCTGCATGGCACGGACTTCCGGGGGGGGGCTTGTGCTGATCTGGGTTGCGGTGACGGCCGTGGAGCAACAGCCGCCCGTGCCGCTGTTTTGTTGTTTCGTAGCGATCTGACACATATTGCAGCGAGGGCGGTCCGCCGCACACCCTAGACATGCACTGCTGTGCACAGCCAAGGGCCCATGTCCAGCCTTCCTACACATGTCCGATGTGCCCTTGGAGCACTCAATCATGATCAACTCCATGGCCCCATGCAACTCTCAGTGTACCGCTCGGCGTTTGCTGAGGACAAGTTGGAGCTGGGTGAGAAGGAGGTAGATGGGGGCAACCTGCGTGAGATCCGGCTACGCAGGCTCATCTGAGCCGCTCCTGTCAGCGCAAGCGCATGGAGCTGCCACCAACCGCAGCAAGCAGCACATGACAGTTCAGTCACAACTAGTTTTGCGTTGGTTCTGCTGGCGTCGCTCTTCTCTTTTGCGCAATGTGAGGGAGTGAGTTTAAAATGAGTGTGCCGTGTGTGACCCCGGCTATATATGCGGGGCGTTATGTCGCCCTTTGGAGCAAGCGCGGCCTCTTCCCTGCCGCCTTGGGTGTGCCAAAATGGAGAAAGTTCTCGACATGTCCTCTTGAAGGGTCATGCATGTGATATTCAGTATCCCAGCACTGAGTGCCAATAGTTGTGGTGTGTTATGCACGCTGGCAATTTGAGAGCTGCTGGAAGCACTATTACTACTACAGCTATGGTAGCAGTGATTTCCAGAACCTTCTTACCTGTCGTGGGCACAGACACGTAAATCTCACCGACAAGGTCGTCCGTTTAAATAAATCGTCACTGCTTTCGAGATCTCCTATTTCCCATGCATGTTGTCATGAGAGTGCTGATGGGTGACTAAATCGACTATTCAAACAGCCCTAGGAGTCGCAGGAGGCTTGTTGCTTTGGTCGAACTCCGAACCAGTAAGGTTGAACGAGGTCCTCAAACACATCGCGCAGAGATGGCGACGGCTGTGGCAAAGCAAACAGCAACCAACGGGGCAGCGCTCCGTAGCAAGCTGTTTGGTGGTGGTAACAGCACGGCAGTAGCCTTCTCGGCCCCCACAACCGACTCCTTGAAGCAGACCACGGGTAAGCTTGTAGAAGGTAGCCAGCACGGCAGCCCTAGCTGACGTGTTTGCCAGCAGCTTACAAACTTTTTTGTGTCTGGCTGCAGACCGTCTGATAAAGGAGCAGTCACAGCAGGCCGCTGCTGTGGAGCTCTATGTAAGCCGTAGTGAACTGCAGCCCAGGGCGTAAAGCAATGCTCCAACTGGTATTGAAGTCCTGGCCTCTTGTTGCAGAGAGCAAAGCTTGGCGAGGCTCAAACACACGTCAGGAGGCTTGAGGGCGCCTACTTGGAGCAGGCGCAAATCAATAGCCAGCTGCAGGCCAAGGTCAAGGACGGTAAGGAGCTGTAACATAACTACTTTTGTGTGCGGCTTCCTGCGCCATACAGCATGCGGCAAGGCAGGATATGGCAGTTTCTTACGCCCAGTGCGCAAGGCACTTCTACTTGGGAAGTGCCATGCCAGAAAACGTCAGTGCCCGCCACCGCATGCTTGCAAACTACAGGCAGCAGTTAGATCGATGGCCCCAGGTGAATGTGTGCAGACCACAAGCAACTCGAGGCGCTGATCAGCCGAGTGGTCTCCATACAAAGCACACATGCTGAGCTGGAGCGCACCTGCCGTGGCCTGCAGTCTGAGCTGCTTAAAGGTCGGTGTGCGCCAGCGCCAGTGATATGGGTGTTTCAGGGGGGGCAGCTGCCTTTAGACTGGACTCTGGTTGCCGTCTATCAACAGCAAACAGAATTTTAACAGCAGCGTCAGCACATTGTTTTTGGTGATGAGTGCCCCTTCAATGCTGTTCTCTGCAGTCGAGGAGGAGCGGGTCGAGCTGCAGGGTGCATTTGATAACAAGGTGCACTTCAGCGAGGTGAGAACGCCCTCTAGTCTGAGTAAAATTATGCCAGCAGCCACTTCCTCTTGCCGCATGAATATTGCCTGCCATCAACTTCTATCCTCATGGAAAGATCCTGCACACCTAGGCGACATTACTCGCTTCAAACACCTGCTGTATGCAGGACCTGGCTGCTAAGCTGGAGAAACTTGCTGCCCATGCGGCCGGCCTGGAGGGCAAGCTAGAAGAGGGTAGGTGGAACTATTTGGGTTCTGCAATAACGTGCAGCAGCTGTGCACTTAGTCCCCTGTTACCCAGAGCAGGCTGCATGCCCTATCGGCAGTAAATACAATCGAGCCATCCGGTCTCTTTTGCAGTGCATCGTGCCCAGCGTGAGCTGAGCGAGGAGCTGGCGGCCTCCAAGCAAGCCGAGGCCTCCAAGCAGCAAGAGATTGCCAAAATCCAGGGCGAGATGGTGAGACTGGCGTGGCTCCTGGGTTGGAGGCATCCATCTAGGCTCCTATGGCAGTGCTGGAATACTAAACTTCTGCAGGCTTCTCGGCCCCTTGCACCAGCATGATCTAAGGCGTCTGTGTGCAATTTGCCGCTGCAGCATGCTGCGCGCTCCCAGAGCGAGGCCAGCATCACCCACCTGGAAGCGCAACTGGCAGCAGCCCAGCGGCAGTGCTCCGAGCTCGAGGCCAGTCTGGCTGCTGCCAGGACAAAGCTAGCAGAGGATGCTGCACAGCATGAAGCCAGTGTCGCCCGCCTGTCTGCTGACATTGCGCGCAGCCAGGCCGAAGCTGCATGCCTGGGGGAGCAGCTGGGCCAGCAGACTGCGGCTGCAGCAGCTCTAAAGGAGGAGCTGGCTAGCATGGGGGAGGCCAAGGTAGGTCTGGGGGTGGGTTGAGTGTAATACAATCCTGCCAGCCAGCATCTGTTCTGGCCAGCCAGCATGGCTGCTGCCAATCCCTTGAAAGGGGCCTTGCGCATGGCTCCTAAGCTGACTGATACTGCTGGCTGCAGGCGGGGCTGGAGGAGACAGTGAAGGCCAAGGAAGAAGCTCTTGCTGCTATGGATGTGGATATCAGCTCCACCAAGGTACTTAACTGGGCTTGAGCATTCTCTCGTAGCCACCTGTCCTCCATTGCCATGGAGCATATGTACCAAATAGCAGCCATTGTATGTCCCGTATGCAGGCTGAGCTTGAGCAGGCTGAAAGCAAGCTGGAAGAGCAGACAAACCTTTGTGAGGAGACCACCAAGGAGCTGGAAGCCCTCAAACTGGTCAAGGTGTGCAGTTTGTTGTTTTGGGCCTGAAGTGTGACAGCACATGGTGTGGTTGATTGATTGATAGATTGGTGAGCGCTTGTCTCGCTCCACTTGTAGGAGTAGAGGCATCTGTTACACTGGGGATGCCAGCCAGTGAGTACAGTGAAGCCTAACCTCTTCTAAACATATGCCTACTGCAGGACCGGTTAGACACTGAAGCAGATGCCCGTTCGGCGGTACTGGCTGCGCTTGAAGCCAAGTATTCTGCCCTGGAGCTGCAGTCCAGTAACGAGAAGGTGAGAATTCCCTCGGCTCCGCAGCGTACGCTGGCATGCTGCAAGAGCCCTTGGTCAAAACGGCATGTTCTGACCTGTGTGAGCGGCTGGCTTCAAGCTTCATGTGTCCATGACTGTGCCACCCTTCCATCAGTCCGCTTAGAACTGTGCACATGGTGCCATCCGCTCACAGGAGGGCTTGGAGGCCCAGAAGGCCGTGCTAGAGGCACGCCTTAGTGCGGCAGCGGTTGATGGTGTCACATGGAACCAGCGCTGTGCTGAACTTACACAGCAGCTGGAGGAGCAGCAGATGGTGGCCGACAAGCAGCATGAGGTGTACACAGTCCGCACTGGCAAGGTAAGCGCTTTTGCCATTGTCAGGTGGCTGCCTGTAGTCTGTGCAGCGCCCTATGCCAGCATGGCTCTACAAATTGTTGAGCAGTCCTCGTCACAGCACTCCCACGCCTTTCTAGCAAAGTGGCAGTCAAGGAGCCACACGGATCTCATCACACCTCTCTGGATTCAAGCCACACGCAGATGGTGGAGGAGATCAGAACCAAGCACAAGGCAGAGCTGGATATGGCCAAGAAGATGACTGAAGACCTGCTGGCCAAGATGCAGGCGATGCAGGCCAAGCACGCAAGGGTGAGACCGGGATGCAGTGCAGTCCAGCAAAAGAACACAGCAGACCATACTTAGCCTTCTGGCTTAGCAGATCTATATGTCTATCTGCTAGGTCTTAGTAAGATGCCCACCCAAAGCAGACCCGGAAAGTGTTTGACTGCAGGAGGTGGAGGCATACAAGGTGCTGCAAGACGCTGCAGTCCTGCAGGAGCGCTACAATGCTGGTGGCAAGCTTATTGAGGCAAGTGACATGGCGCAGCTCAACATGTCATGGTGCGGCCTCGCTTGCAAACACCTGGAAACTGGCCTTGATTCAGCCTAACAAATGACCTATGGTGACTGCTGAGCTGCCCTGGTGTTCTCCAATGTGCCTGCTGCAGAAGGAAGCACAGATTGATGCCATGGAGAAGGCTCATGCTGCACAAGTGGAGGAGCTACGAGCAGCAACAACTGCCGGGATGGAAAAAGCTGATAAGGAGAAGGTGAGTAGAAAGCCGTAGGACTTCGAAACTGCCCAACAGAGCTGTGTTAGCATGAAAGGCAGCACCACAGGTGAACATGACGATGTGGTCCTTAGATGTCAATAATGGAAAACTGCCTTCACGTCCTGGACGTGCAGGGGGCCCTTGAGCTGCGCCTGGATGAGCTGAATGAGAAATGGAGGCAGACCCAGATGAAATTGGCAGCACTGGAGGCCGAGTCATCCAAGAAGGATGATCTGCTGCATGTGAGTACCCTGCTTCCCTGGCACTTGGCCTTATCATCTGTGTGCACAGCACACCGTGGCTAGTAGTTGGCATAGTATTTGCACACTCTTGCAGCGAAGCATACCATGAAGTTCTGATGGGCTCGCACTACAAGACAGGCTATCCCTGCGCATCGTTGCCGCCTTGGAGAATCAGCGGCTCAGGATGGCTGGGGTGCCAGGGGGCTAGGGTCCCCAAGGCAACCTGTGCTGGCAATATCTTGCTTTGCGAGGTACATGCCCCCAATGCTGCTCTCTCTTTGCGAGGCACATGCCCCCCTCCTCTCCATTGCTGCAGGCGAAGGATAGTGAGCTGGCCACACAAGAAGACACGCTCCTGCGGGCCAAGGAGAGGTTGGAGGCGGTGGAGCTGGAGCTGAAGAAGAAGGCCAGCCTGCTGGCTGGCATCAGCATAGTAAGTTACACAAATCCCCAGGCTCACGTCTGTGACTCTGAAATTGGCGCCTTGCTGGAAGGTCTGAACACGTGCAAGGGGTGGCAGCCTGCTCACGGCCTTTGTAGCAAAGTGGAATGCAATGTTTTGCAGTGCTTTGTTTACGATATTGGGTGCGCGCTATGGCCTCATACAACCACATACACATGCTTGCCTGTGTGCAGGCTGCCAACGCATCCGTCAAGCCACCCACAGCCCCAGCTGACCACCAAGCCCAACCGCAAGGTGGTGCCAAGCGCCACCGAGTGCAGTTCCAGGAGCTGGATGCTGAGGATCCTCACTCCGACGTGGACGAGGAGACAGCAGAGCAGGATGAAGAGGAGCATGTGCCTAAGCCAAGCCAGGCACTGGTGGTCAGGTGGGTGCTAGTATTCCTCATGATACTTGTCAAGCATTGAGACGGACCAGCTACATGTGTGTGTGCAGCCGAAGGGTAGCTGTGGTGCATGTTTGCAACCTTGCAATAGCGCTTGTATGTTTATTGTCGCTGCAGCCTTCTGGTCGCTGCTCACTGGTTGACTCTTCTCATGTTCATAACCTCCGTTGCACCCACTTGTCCCACAGTCCTCCTACGCACCCACTTGTCCCGTGTGCATGCAGGCAACCAGTGGCAACGCAGCAGGCAGAGCAGCTCCCCAAGGTGCAACCCCAGCAGGCCCCTCTTGTCACCGAGCCTGCATCTGACAGCGATGGAGGCTCCTCAGGCGAGGAGGATGGTGGCTCAGATGACGATGAGGAGAGGCAGGTATGGTGTCTTGCCAAGGCTATTAAGGGGTAATGCGAGAAGCTTCAAACTGGAGTTGGGTCATGGTTGTGTGGTATGTATACTCTCCAGTGGCTATCAATGTCCTGTAAACACTTCCCGTGGGAGCCTGCATTAACCAATCCAGCTTGTCGATGCCAACTGTGGAAGTTGTGGTGGTTGCTGCAGGCCCGTGGGCGCAAGCGGTCTGGCAAAGCCATCTCAATGAAAGGCAACAAGAAGACAAAGAAGGTGCAGTATGTTTGGCCTGAAGACCCTCTCGCGTGAATGACTCTTGCCTACTCAATGGATTCAGGCAACCCAGCGGCTGGGTTTCAGCTCAGGCTTTGACTCAGCGGAAACCCTACCTGTGCCATGCAGGCGCCTGTGGCCAAGCCCACCATATCTGCTGGGCGACGCATGGGTGGCATGTTTGGGCATGCCACTGCCTCGCAGGGCAACAAGGAGACCAAGGCAACCTCAGGTTAATGCTTTGGTCGGCCTTCCCAACTCTGTGCGGCAAAGCATGCTGGGTTGGCTCAATGCCGATGTACCAAACTTTTCATGCAGAGGAGCACACGCCTGCATGGCCCTTGGCGCGTTCATGAATAGGGGACAATGTTGTTGCTGGTTATGGCCTCTGAGAGAAGTCAGCCTGAGTCAGCACAAGAGGTGATGGGCAGAGCTGTGCCCAACAGGCGATTGTTACTTCCTTGCAGGAGGCCGCAAGCGGGCTACCAAGCCGGACGCCAAGCTTAAGCAGAAGAAGGCTGCACCGCCAGCGTTTAATGCAGATAAGCTGCAGAGTGGCCTGCTGAACCTCTTTGGGGGCCTTGGCGACAGCTACGATGTGCCTTTCTGAGTGCACGTTGCACTGCAGAGGTGTCTCACGACTACCCCAGCCGGCCTGTCTGACCATGGAGATTTCTGTACCAGTGCTATTACTAAACGAAGTAGCTGCACAATGTGGAGACACTACACACTATCATGTACACTACTGTGGCCAGGTGCAACACTACAAAGGTAGACCTCGGAAATGAAGTCCGCAGCAGTGCTCTGATGGATGCATGACCCCATCTAACCTCTTCAGGCCATCAAATGCCGCAAGTGAGGATAAGAGGAAAACCCCCATCCCAAAACTGTAAAAACTGCAGATGCAAGCTCACTACATTATCCCGTCAATGGCTCAAAACTTCGCTTGCCAGTTGTTAGGCGGACGGCTTCCAGGCTGCATGCAATGCGCCCACTTCCTGGTCAGTCACAGCAAGCGCCATATCACAGGACGGTATTCAAGGCCATCGTACCCTCGAACCCAGGGTCCGTTCGCTGCCCCGGGCAGCTCCATTGACTCGCAAAATCAGTTCCTCAATGCAGCGTTCTGCTTCTTCCGCTCCTCATGGCCCTTGGCTCCTTGCCAGTTGGAGCGGTAAACTGCAAGGGCAAGGCGCATGGTGTGTTATCCATGGGCTGGCTTGTAATTGCCATGTAAGCCACACTCGTAGACGAACGCATAAGCAGTCTTCCTCGAAGGATTTCTGTACATATGCCACCAAATTTCCTCTACTAAACGGTCATAAGCCCCATGCATCACCACTGTACCACGGCCTTTGGAAAAGTAAGCAGCGTCAGCCAGCAAGCAGCAGGCACAGCAACTCACTCTCCACCTCCACAATCTTGGTAAGGTCTTTGTTGAACTTGAAGCGGTCCACGCCGGTGAACATGGGGGTGCGGGAGGTGGCCTGGCCCTCAAAGGAGCAGAAGACAGTGCAGTCGTCTGCCACCCCCACCTGTTCCGCCCTGCACCAAATTACAGGAGTTTGTGCAACACCGGTTGTGTTGCTCATCAGGCCTCCCACAACCCCAGAGCTTCAGCATGGGTGCGAATGGGTGGCCCAGGGCCCTACTTTCAGGTGAGCGTCTGCACACACGCAACTTCACCCTAGGACGTATCCCTGATAGAGCCACCAGTTCTCCAGGCGCTTGCATAGGTTGCATGGCAGGCTGTGATAGGTGGGGCTATATGTACTACTCTGGCAGCACCTCTGCCGTTTAGTGGTTTCCAGACCCCCAGGCTGCGCAGCTTACCTGGCCCAGAAGCTGGGGTAGACCTTGTGCACTTCATTCAAGTAAGTCACCATTGCCTCGTGCCTGAATCAGCAGACGGACAGCAAAGCATTGTCCCAATCACGTCTCCCCAAGCTTTGTGACCACGACAGCTAAGAACATGTCACGGAACACAATGCCACAATGGCCCATTGTCGGCTTATTAGCAGGGTTTAGTAGCTGCACACAGCGCACGTTCAGTATGGAACCACTGCCTGCAGCTTTCAACTTTGTTATCGAATACCAACACCAGGACATCGCTGCATATGCAGCATCGAGCACACTGTCACCGTAGCCCGTAGCCCACCTAGCCGTGGCCAAGGGAAACGCTTAGCAACAGCTCAACTCACCCCCGCCTGTACTCGTCTCTGACCATGTCTTTGTGTTCCGCACCCTCATCCAGGAGCTTCTCCACCAACTCTGTCTTGCCTTTTGAAAGCTGCAGAAACAAGGCATACACTGGCTGTGTGGTTATTGGAACCTCCAAACTGTTCAGGCTCAACTCAGCTTCCATGCGGTTGAGTAGTCCCACACACAAGCACCCGAATAGTGGATGGGCTAGGCATGCCCACCGTGCCACGGCAGGCGGACCGTGCCTCACCATCTCGTCAAAGTACTGGTGCACCATGTCCGTCATCTGCACAAGGCACAGCAGCCGTCAGCTGCAACCATCAAGAGTTCACGGCGCCGTACTTAACAGTCCCTCCGTCCGTTTGAGCAGGGAATATGCCAGCAGTAATTGTCTCGAGCTCCCCTTACAACCGTACAATAGGTCCCCTCTGACTCAGCAGCTTGTGCCCACCCCCTACTACATGACCATCCATGCGGCCAAACGCCAGCCGGGCTTCATGAGATCCAAGTGCCAGCGGCATGCCAAGTGTGGCCCACCTTCTGAACCCTCCAGTCTTCGATCTTCTTTACTTCCGGCCCCTGAAACGCTCTAGCCGCCTGACACAGTGATCGTCGCCTTGGAGGTGCCAATCTTGTAGGGTTCGGCAGGGGCCGCCGTGCGCCACGAAGTGTGACAGGCGAGCGAGATGCAAGACCCGATGCAAGCAGTCCACGGAACTCCATGCTTGCTTACAGTTGTCTTGAAGGGTGCTAAAAGCTTCTTCGAAACGGCCCTGGGTGGGATGTTGGGTTCAAACTGGCAGTGCCCCCCTCCTGCAACTGGCGGGAACCTGAGCAGGGTGCTAGCGCCTGAGCAAGTCACGATGGGTGAGGACTTGCAAACAAGCTGTGGATGAGCTTAGGGAGCAATATAGTGCGGTGCAGAGTGCATGTGTGTGCTTCACTGTGGCACTGACGCCATCTGCCTCTTGCCTCCAAACAAGCACGTTATGGCCACATATCGTATATGTAGGTTTATTGGCATATGAAACCTCAGCAGCCGCCATGGCAAGAGGCAGGGAAGGACTTCACCTTCTGACTCGTGGCGCTGAGGTGGCTGTTACCAACGGCAGCATGCTGCAGCACCCAAGACCAACAATCTGCACACGGAACCCCTACCTTCAATTCTTGCTCTTCATTGCAAGTATTCCTGCTGCCCAGACCTGCCTCGCAAGGCGAAGCTACCACCCTCCACCTATTCCGAAACCTCCGCAAGCTCGCATGATGGTTGCTTCGCCTTTCCTCGTCAAGACGGGCACAGTCAAGGCCGTGGTTGGGTTCCGGACGGTCCCCAAGCTGGTCCCAGGCAAGGAAACACCCAGTGACGCATGTCTAGTCAAGTGGTTGCGATCAAGGGCGGGCTGTGGACTAATTTTATCGAGAACAATAAATGAACGTCAGCGCCGCTACTCACCGACACCTGTGCTGAGATCAGTTTATAAAGCAAGCATCCCCAAGACGCCTCTAGTGCTTGTTGCAGCCTCGAGGAGGGCTTCGGTGGCCGCCGGTGCTGCCTGGCACTACCAGGCGGCCCCACACCCGTACAGCATGGAGCAGCAGGAGCCAGCCGGGATCTACCTGTCGGATATTGAGCCCGAGGAGTACTCTGTGGCCGACTGGTCTGACCCCGCTGACGACCGCCACCTGCAGTTCAGCAACCTGCTCTCTCCCAACTACCTGGGGTATGCGCAGTGCTGCAGCATGGAGAGCTTTGAGTTGGCCTCCTTCGATTTCGAGGACCTGCAAGGTGTGCTGGACGGTCCGAGCAACTGAGGGGCAAGCCAAAGCCTGCGGGGAGACTTGTGTGCCACTGTAACGTTGTTTGTAATGCTGGTTGTGTATATCCCTGTTTGTGAATCCCATGGGTCACCTGGTGGTGAGAAGTCACGGTTCTGTTGTAAGGCTCACCTTCAATGACTCCTTACCTGTGTGGCCCTCTGTACCACGCTGTTCGGAGCTTTAGCTTGTCGTCCCTGTACTCCACGGCTGCAAAGGCAGTGCACCTCCGACGTAAGTGTTGTACCTGGACGAGTTTATTGAGGCCCGGTAAGGGTAGTGTGGCCGTAAGTTAGCACTTGCGTTCCTGCACCTCACACTGTGCTCCACTGTTTGCGTGTCCGCCTGCCACTGTTGTGAGATTTGCTTCCTGTATGTGACCATTTCATTGAGCGAGGGCACAGCACTGCGAGGGAGCGAGGAGTGTGGACACTGAGTTTTCATTGGGTAACCGTCCGTGGAGGTGTGTTTTGCTGCGCTCTTGGAGAAACTGCCTTGTCCCATCAGAGTTCACAGCCTTCTGGTTACAGAGCCTCAGCTTTGGAATCCCTGGGTACTTGCATTGAGCCAGAGCAGTGGCCTGCCTTCATCTGTCATCTGTCCTGCACTTTTTCGTCTTATGCGCTTGCGCTTCTTCAGCTTGTTGTTCTGCGGCTTTGCCGGTGCAAGGGCGAGCTTGTCTCGCTTGCTATGCTACATGCCTTGAAGTCATGTTTCTGTTGATGGTGACACTTTGTGCGATTTGCTGTATGTAACCTGGTCATGTCAAAGGCAGCATGGAAGAAATGCTTGTGCTGTGCCGAAGCCAGTAATGTCTCCTGTTTGTTGCCCTGCTAGGTGTGCTTGCCATGCTGTGTGCGACATCAGTGGGTTTGCAACGCAATTGATGAGAGTTTAGTTTGTTCAGATGGAACAGACAAGTCTGTGTGCAACAAGCACACGAGAGGAATGGAAGGCTGCCATGTTGTATGCAGTTCAATTCCACAGAGCCACAGTGAGTGTCAAGTTGGAAGACCCGGCAGCGGCACAAGTAATAGAATACGTTCTCTTCCCCCCTCTCTCAGGTCTCTGTCGCCATGCAGCTTGCAGGGCAGAGCAGACTAGCTATAGAAGAAACGGCCCAAGGCTGCTGCACAAACAGCTGTTCCAAACATCATATAGATAGCTAAATACACATAGGCGACCTGCAACCAACCACCGCATGTCCCATCCAGCCGCAATTCTGCTACAATTCCCATGCTGCCGCCGCTAAGAATGGTAACCTCCCCTGGCTGCCTGCTTCTTCTCAGGAGCTATACTATAGCTCATCAAAGATGAAGACTGCTGCGGTTGTGTTGTCTGCCTCACCCCCTCGCTGGAAGTTGACGGCCATGCGCACGGCATCTGAACACAGCTCGTATGCTGCGTCCTGCAGAGCGCGGGGGAGAAGGGAGACACCATTGGCGCCCACCGCTCATGCACAGCGCACCCAGGGCTTGCTAGGCATGACGTAGGCTTCTGCGTGTGCATGTTCACACTTTCTTTCTTGAGATATTCAGCAAGGAAGGACACCAGGGACGCCGCATCCCTCACGCGGTTTTCCGACACTTCAGGACAATTGCATCATGCCCAAGGGCTAGTTCTGCAGTTGCCTTGCGCTGGCTCCATAGGGTGGCGCCCAGGGGCGTCCCCGGAAACACAGTGAAGACGTTCAAAGAGGTTAGGCAGGGGCAGGGGGCCATGCCTGTGGTCAGGCGGGGACTCACCTCTACTGTGCGCCCCTCTGCTATCGCGTCACACACAGACCTCACGGCCTCCCCAGCGTTCATGACCTGCTGACGGCAAAGCAGGCACAGCAGGGCGGGTCAGCAGGGCAGTGAGGCAGTGGGCAACAAAGGGCGTGACAACTCCTCTGAACCAGGCAGGCTCTGGGCTGCAGCCAGCCACTGCCAGAGTACAGACCAGACACACTGTCCCCCACCCTCATTCTGCCTACTGCTTGCAACCGCCAGGTACCCCACACTATGAGGACAGCCTCTTGCATGTCAGGCCTTGGCGCCCCATCAGCAGTGGAAGTGAGAGGCCGAGTAACCGCCCTCGACCGCCAAAATCAGTTCCAGTTAGCAGAACTCTCCATGCCTCACAGCTCACCATGAGCCTGTCACTATATGCACTCCCTGGGCGCCATGTACATAAAACCCATCCAAAAGCTAAACATCCAGGGCTCCCAAACCTTCAGTCAGCAGCCAAGACAAAAGCCCTGCTTTATAAGCGCCCGCGAGCCCCAGCCAGCCCCCCCCCACCCAACCCGCCCCAAAAGCACATCCCAACACCACCCAAGAACCCCAGGCGCACCTCCCAGATGCCATCCGTGGCTACTATCAAGCACACATCCTCCTGCTGCAGGCTGTGAACCTGCACAAAGGGGTTGGGTATGACGCCGTAGTCCCCCAGCAGCTTGTGGCCCAGCGCGCGTGTCATGGCTAGCTGGAAGCCCTGCACACACACATGCACGGCACACGGCGGCACATTGAGGGCAAGCGGCGGTACTGATATCCCCTGAGGCGGGGCAGCCAGTGAGGCCTAGACCACAGCAGCCTCCCTAGGACGGGTCGGCAGGATACTGCTAAGTGACTGTGCAGGTCAAGTTGCACCCCTGCACGAGAACCTGGCACACCAGCCACCGCTCAACAGCATGATCACTACGCAAACACAGACAAACCCTGGCTCGCCTCTGGGCTACGCCATCCAGGAACACATGCGCGGTCTCAGACCACAACCCGCAGCCCGGGTCGGGGTCCGGTGCCACTGTTGTCTAGCACACTACCAGGAGAAACTGAACACCGGTGTGGCACATGCCCATAGCCCTTGCCACGGAGCGGCCTCACTCACCCGCAGCCTGCCCTCTTCTACCGTAAGGTACCCGTCTTCTGCCGCAATGCTGACCACATCCCCCAAGCTGTCCTTCAGCCGCTTGGCCTCCGAGGCCTCAAATCCCCAGTGCCGCAACGTGAGGTCGTCCCCAGAGTACTCACCGGCTACATCCCTGCGCTGGCGGTACATGGGCAACATCTATAGCAGTGCCCCAACTAAAAGTTTTCAGCGTGCTGTTGACAACAACGGCGCCAATGCCACAAGGTGGGCTCTGCTGTGGGACCTGCCATCCACATGCCTCTGAAGAAAAAGATTGAAAACCATAATAATCAAAATCATAATAATAACAAACAATAATAATAAATAATAAACAATTGTAACTAACAATATCAATCTATTAATAAAACCCTGAGGCTGGCAGCTGTTCTATGCCTGTGAATGGCATGCGGCGAGGTTTGCCCTAGGAAACTCCCCATGTCCCATGCACGCAAGGCAAACCCCTACGTCTGCCCACCTGCCCAGGACAACTCTCGTGTCGCCCGCATTTGCAACAGCTATCGCGGTGCCTTGCACGCAGGCCACCGTGGCAGTGGTGCCAAATTCCAGGATCCGATTCCCCAGCAGGGCATTCATGTAGACTGCCTCGCGGTTGGGGTGGGTCCGCAAGCTGTAGGTCTGCTCCGACCTGATAGGCCAAGCAGGTACACAAGAAGCACAGTCACACTACTGGTGTTGCACCTCACCAGGGAGTGTGGTCAGGGTGGCAGACACTGTGTAAGTCGGACACGCAATTCAAGATTGCATGGCAGGGAGTGTCATTTAACCATTCCTTCTTGCAACGCCGCGCCTGCCCTGCCTACGTCCTTCCCCACCAGCAACCTGCAAACACCACAAGGCTGCTCAAAGGCGACCACTGCCTAGGTCCCAAAGGCAGGGTGCCGCTCTCCCCACCCATCAAGGGCCAACGCGCTTCACCAGCTTCCGGGGCTTTCTCCCCAAGCACCCTCTCTAGCAACATCACACTCCCTGCCCTGCCCCACTTGCTCACTTGCTGCCCTTGGGGAAGTCATAGGTGGCTGGCGCCGCTTCATACAGCCGCAGCACCCTTTGGTGCCCCGCCAAGAAGGCCTCCTCCATCAGCTGGGTGACTTCTGCAAGCGAAAGCTCCCCCAGCTGCCGCCGCCTGAGCACGCTTTGCCGCAGGTGGTCAAGGATGGCCCGAGACGCCTCCTCTGCGGCTATCTCCCCCAGCATGCCGTGCCCTGCGCGGCAGCAGGGCGGCAAGCTCTCATGGCCCCCTGCCGTGGGTTGGGGTTAGGTCGGTGGTGCCCGCCCAGCTAGGACAGGGCTTGGGAAGTTGTAGGTTATCAGTGCGAGGCAGGCAAGTGCATAACACACCTGCTTTGGCTCTGTCTGCAGTCCCGCTGTGAAGCATGTGTGTCTTCTGCACCCACTATGTATGACTGGATCCATGAAGGGAACATGAGCACTCACCGTCACACATGACGACGACATGCAGCTGTGTCCAGTGGTTCTTTTTAAGGTCCTTAGAGGCATGCATTTCCTCCACGGCCTGCGATTTGTTTAAAACACACGCTATGAGCACCCTATTGTGAGCGACAACACCTCTCCTCATTGCTTGATGCTATACAAGTCAGCATGGTTGCGCCAGCAGCCTTACCACAAAGTCTTGATTGAGGCTGCCATAGCGCGTGCCAGGCAGCGAGCAGCTGCCTATTAGCACCATGGCCTGGAGGCCAGCCCTCCTTTGGCGGCTGCTACCGTTTACCAAGCCTTTCTGTGCTGCCAAGGCTCCGTGGCTGGGTAAGAACTTGCTGAATTACAGCCTGGCCGGCGAAGTTTCTCCCACTCAGTCTATATACTGCACTGGCTGGCAGCTGTTGAACAACTGTTACTATTGAAAAACAACTCCAACTCTAGACTACGCAACCATACAACCCAGAGTAAGCTGCACCATGCAAGGGATGTCGCTGTGCTCCGAAGCAGGGAGCGCAGTTGACCTGAAACAGTGCAGCACAAAGAAGGGTAGCAACAGGAAGCAGAACACCACGGCCTAGGATGCTCGCACCCAGCCTTCGCAGCAGCACAGCAGGCGGGCGCCTGATCCTAACCTTCACTTGCCTAAATCCACGCCATCGTGCGAGTTGCGATGCGCATTGTTTTCATCTAGCCGGATTATCCCTCCCACGCTTCTTGGCAGGCTGCTATTCGATGACGGCCTTGCCTCCTAGCTCGCTGCAGGAACTGGAGTTTGAGTTTATCGAGCAAGCTAGGCCAAACCTTCTATCAGGGAACAAAAAGTACAGGCGGGCCGCCGCACCCTTTGCCAGTGTTAACATGCAGCAGTCACCTCCCAGCAGGGGCAAGGCGCCGGCCTTTACAATAGCTAGCGCTGTGGAGGCTAGGCCAGTCAGTCTCGAGGGCGTGCCTCAGTGGCGCATAACAGCAGGCAACCTCGCAGCAGGAGCCACTGCCGGCTGTGCGGTGGAAGCAGGTGGGTTTGTTAACATTTCAAACCTTTCAAACCAGCGCATGGTGCAGGCCTGAGCCTCACTTACACCACAAACCAGGTCCATCATGGAAACACAGTTCTCCCCTTCGTCGCGCAGCCCTTTACCCGATCGACACCATCAAGACGCGGCTGCAAGCCATGACCAGCGGCGGCGGCATGACCGCACTGCTCCAGGCTGGCGGTGGCAAGGCCCTGTACGCTGGCGTCTTTGGCAACCTGGCCGGTGTTGCGCCTGCCTCTGCTATCTTCATGGCCGTGTACGAGCCAGTCAAGGTACGAGACAGGTGGGCCGAGCAATGGCTTCCTGGGGCTGAGACCATGCCATCATAGTGGCTACTTAGTGCACCAAGCTGCATGAGGCGATCCGCAAGTTGCAGACCTCATCATCTGCACAAACATCTCTTGCTTTCAGTGCGTGCATCGGCTTCACAGTGTGTTTGACTGCCTGCTATCCCTTGTGCCACTGCATTGGATTTATCACTTCTTGTCAGTGTGTTTACATTTCACACCCACAAGGATAGATGTCCAAGTTGGACAGCATAACCTTTGAACCGCGACCTGTGGTAACCCTCTGTGCAGCAAGCGGTGCTCAGGCGGGTGCCAGAGGAGCGATCCTTCCTAGGTCCCCTGCTGGCTGGTGTGGCAGCAGGACTCACCTCCTCCATCGTGCGTGTCCCGACAGAAGTGGTAAAGACCCGCATGCAGACAGGTGCGCTGGGCTCCGCCCATGGCCCTTGTCCATCCCAAGCAGTCTGCGCTTCTCATGCCGCTATTCTCACTTGACTTGCTGCTCCTGTTTTGCACTGGCTGCCACTGTGAAGACTACGTTATTCCGTGCTACCCCTGAGGCTATGCGCACGTCGTGCTGCTGTGACAACCTCCCGGCAGGACTGACAGGTAGTGCCACGTCATTTTATCGTGTTTGCCCTCCTTGGATCCCCCTGCACTGCAGGCGAGTTCCGACATGCGCTGACGGCGCTGCGCACCATCGCGGTGAGGGAGGGTCGGCGAGGGCTGTTTGCCGGCTACGGCTCCTTCCTGCTTCGGGACCTGCCCTTTGACGCCATCGAGTTTGTGGCGTACGAGCAGTTGAAGCGGGGGTGAGTGCAGTGCAGTTGTTTGGACGTCATGGCGTGACCCATGGCAACAATGCCGGCGCCACGGCAGTAAGATGTGGGCTAGGTTTGGCCAGTGAGTGTTACTAGTGGGAGCAGGCCTTGCGAAGAGGCCTGGCGGAAGGAGCGTGGCAGCCTAGGGGGACAAAGCAGAATAATTGCAGCCGTGCAAGAATCGGGGCAACTTGGGCAGAGGCAAATCAATCAATTCGGCTGATGGCCCTGGAAAGACTGGGCTCCTGGCAGCCCAGTAGAGTACTTCTTTTGGAGCATGACAAACCACTAGTCACATCCAGCCTAGTCTGCAAGCGGACCGCATCATGACCATGGAGCCATGGGGCCCTACAGGCTCGGACCTGTACCCTAAGGTGCTCCCTTGAGATGTGCTTCTTGTACAGCTCACTGGTCGTTGCCGACAGCTGTCGTACGTTTCCCGACCACTCGGTGCAGGTACCAGAGGGTAGTACTGAAAGGCTCCCGAGAGATGACCCCCGCCGAGCACTCGGTGTTTGGCGCCACGGCCGGCGCGTTCACCGGCCTGGTGACCACACCGCTGGACGTGCTGAAGACCCGCATGATGCTGGACGTAAGCCTGGCTGATTCAAATGCAGTGACGGAACCCTTCTGTGCACCTCGTTTTTGCCATTTGTGTGATGCACTGCTGTGCGGCTCAGCTCTGTCCCTGCGCCCGTGGCTGGCTCCTCAACGTTAGGGTTGTAGCCTGGTTGGCTGCTTCCCCTCATGGGGGAGCGAGGCACGCTTACCCGACTCTGGTGCACCTGCTGGGTTGAAACCAGGGTTTTGCCGCAGCTACCTGGTAAGCCCCCACTGAGTCTGCGCCTTGCTGGTGGCTGGCTGGCTGTGCAGGGTGCCAAGGGGCAGTACAAGGGTGTTTTCGACTGCGCAGCCACCATTGCACGTACCGAGGGCGCAGCAGCATTGCTGAGGTGCGTAGTTCACGCAGTGATCTACGCAAAGGGTCATGCTGTGGACACATTTGGCAGGAGCGCAAGCACATGTGTTGTACGAGCAGTGCTGGGAAGTCGGTTGGCTGTAAACTAGCCTGAGGGTGGTGCCACTTGACTCCCACATATGCAGCCAAGCCCCCGCTCGCATGCGTTGCAGGGGCTGGCAGCCGCGAGTGATATGGATAGGTATTGGCGGCAGCGTATTCTTCACGGCCCTGGAAGCGTCCAAGAAACTCTATGCACCCAAGCCAAAATCACAGTTTGATTAAGGGCTGGTTACAGCCTTTCTGAACCGGGACTTGGCTCGGTAGGCACGCCTGCAGCCCCGGTGGTGTCGTGAAGGGGAGGCATGCTTGCATGACTATCTCGTTTGGAGACCGACGTTTGTTTAGCGCATTGCGCCATCGTGACTTAGCTGATAACCACAGCGACTAGTTAGCTTGATTGATTGTATGCGACTGTGATGTGCAGCGGACTTACTTGGAGGGCGTGCATAGTACTGAACAAGTGCAACAGTGAATCTGTTTACCCCATTTCACTTCCCCAACATGCACCACCCTCGTCAAGGACATGCTTTCAACCAGAGCCTGACTGCAGCCAGCCCAATCAGCACAGATCACCCTTACCTCCCCTCTGCCTCCATGAATAAACTACCTGCCACCCTTACTATATAAATACAACGTCCCGGGCAACCCCAGCCCAAGTGGGTTGCGCTTTGCTGGGCCTGCTGTGAAACCTGCGCCCTTACGACATGGGCTAGAAGTCAAGGGACTGGACCCGTCCGTCTTGATACGAAGGATTTGAGAGTTAAATGAGGTCTCCAGTCGCTCAGCCACTGGACAGGATCGCAAAATCTTAAGCACCTGGCTGTCTGTCGGACCTTGTTTTCTGGTTTCAGCTTCACAGACACATGAGTTCCGGAATCCAAAACCCGGAGCCCCGAGCAGACGGTGTGGGAGGACCGTCTTCACCAGCCGAACACGACCATGACATCGTGTTGCAGCCTTCTTGGAGGCTGCCTATGAAAGGCAGACCCCCTGCCTCCTTCAAGCTGTCCCCTGGAAAGCTTCTTTTCACCGAAACGAAGCAGGACAGAGACGGCAGGGAACAGCAAGAACGCTGGGTTCGACCCTCGGAAGCACTGCCTGTCGGGCCATCCAACGGAGTTGTCCCTGCTAGCCCACCTCCTTGCCGGCTGGCAGGTTCACCTAGCATTCACCAGCAGTTATCCCATGGTACCCAGCAGCAGCAGCAGCAGCGGCAGCGGCGGCAGCAGCAACAAAATGTACAGCACTTGGAGCAGCGCCAGCGCCCAAACCAAAAACACCCCCTAGCTATCACTGTCCCTCGTCAGCAGCACTGGCATGCACCCCCGCCTGGCAGAACAAGTTTTGTGCCCATCAAAAGCTGGAGATGTTGCCGAGAGGTGGCAGTGGAGATAGCCAAGCTACCTGACTCTAGGCTCGACCAGAAACTGCTGTCGGCAGCCCTGCAACACATGACGAAGGTGGGTGGCAGTGGGTGATTTATTTAATACTTAGTGGGCTGCTTGGTGCGGCACTCTTGCTTGCATGCTTGTCCGAGACGTATCAGTCACAGCGTGGCGCCAGCCGCCAGCAGCACATGTATGACACTTCTTGCAGTCGTGCAATCGTCTCAGCCTATGGAGAAAGTCACTGCCCTTATTGTGCAGGTGCATGGAGTCAGCCCTCGTCCCTACGATGGCGACGCGTGCGCCGACCTCTTACAGCTTTGCGGCAGCCGTCTTCATGAGTTCGATGCACAGGGGCTGGCCATACTTGTTAGGACGGCTGCCAAGCTGGGGCACCGGCTCACCACTGCTTGGCTGGTATCCTGGGCAGACGCTGCTCTGGACCGGCTGCAAGAGTTCAAACCGCAAGATCTGGCGAACAGCATCTATGCCAGTAAGCAAGGGCTGATTTGGAGAACCAACGCTGGCTATGAACTTGGAGTAAAATCCGATAACTTTGTGGCGGGAGCCCGGTGCGGCCCCTGATTGCTTTGCCCTCTCTGCAGGGCTGCACAGCCCCTGCACCGGCGCCACGCCCACCTGCAAAATAAAATATCAGGGGTCGAGCTTTACTAGGCAGCCCACTGCACTCTAAAGCATGGTGTGGGCTCAGCCGGCTCTTGGCCCTGCCTTGCAGTTGGAAGGATGGGCCAACGTCTGCCGGCAGCAGCTCTGCGCCACTTCTCAGCAGCAACCATCTCGGCCTGTCCTAGCATGCTGCCCTTGGAGCTAGCACCCACACTGCTGGGCCTGGCCCATATGGGCGCCTCTCCCCATGAGGCCACGGCAGCAGCAGAGGCTCTGCTACAGGAGGGTGCCCGCAGGGTGTCAGCCTTTAGCCCTCAGGAGCTCTCCAACCTGCTGTGGGCTTACAGTAAGGTCACTGACCTTCCTAGCTGGCAGCGGTGCGGGGGGCTGCTGGGCCGGCTCCTCGACGAAGTGGAGCGAAGGGGAGCAAGGGGGCTGTTCCTGGCGCAGGAGACCAATGCGCTCCTCCTGGCACAAGCCAACACGGCCTATTATCATCCTGGTGCCCTGGAAGGTGGGGGGCTGGGTGTGGAGTTCACACTTCAGACTCGTGTGGCATACATGGTGTTCCCTGTGGGGAACATGTGGCACATAGGCTAGTGGTCATCCTTGTGTACTGCACACGTCTATGCAGCTTTGCAACTCCCATCACTTCAGATGGAAGGCACGTGACAAGAAGGGGTCAGACAGCACGATGGTGGGTGCCAGCTGCGTCAATCAGCAGTGCAGAGGGGAGGGAACCAGCGACAAGCACGAAGACCGCGTTCTGCGTATGCAGCCTGTGGGGTACTTGCCAGTATAGTGTGCTCTGTTCTCACTATCTATGCCCACCGCTGGCCCCAGGTGAACTTCAGCCTGAGGTGCGTGTGCCTGCCCCCTTGCTGCTGCTTGCAGTGCTTTTCAGGCATGTCACAGACGACCTCATTAAGCTGGAGGGGCAGCACCTGGGGAATACTCTCCTGGCTCTGGGCCTCCTGCCCCACCCAGGCACAGCACCACTACCCACACTGTCACCTCCGCAACTTGTGGACCCTTGTCGAGAACTTTCTGAGCAGGGACCAGGCATTGAGGGAGGCCCAGGAACAGCACGGCATATCACCTGGGCCCAGATAGTGGCTCTGAGGGAGGAGGTTGAGCGCCGTCTGTGGCGGCGCCCGGCCAAGCCAAGCCAGGCACTCAGCAGCCAGGCAGTGTGCCATGCCCTGTGGGGCTTGGCGGCTCTCGAGGTGCGTGGTGGGGATGCATTGGCAGCTGGGACGGGTCGCAGCTGCACTGGTATATATGATATTGTGACAATCAAGCGACTGGCACAGCCAGCAGCTGAGGCAGGCAGGCCAAGCAATCTCGTTTAATGAGGTGGTCTCAGGTTTGGTAAAGCTTAACATCTAATTTACTGGTCTCCCCCTTGAATATGTGCAGGCTTGCACCGAAAGCTTTTGGCAGTCGGCTATGTGTTCACTAAAGGAGACTCACTGGCAGGAGGGAGGGGCTGGCTACGGGCAGCTGCACCATGCAGCTCTGCTGCTTGAGGTAAGGCAAACGCTCAGAGGCGCTGGGGAGCTATTGAGGGGTAAGAAGCACGCCACAAAAGTTGGCAGGGTGTCCCAAGACTGCAGGGGAGCAGTGAAGTAGTTGATCAATACTCTCTAGCACCTTACTTGCTGCAAGGCGAGCAGCCAGTGTGTTTGCTGATGCGGTGGTGTTGAATGGTGGCTAATGACTTCATTAAAAAGTGACCAGTCAGGGCTGAGCAGTCAGGGCTGCATGCCAGGTACTTGTTGCTAATGAGGAGTTGCTTGTACTCCCAACCCTGTTGACAGCTGGTTCCACGTGCAGAGTTTGGAACACCTGTCCAACATTGTGAAGCCCCCTGTCCCCTGCCTGCAGTCTCAAGGATGCCAGTGGGCGGTGCTGCCCCGCCCAATAGCCGAGCTGGCCCAGGAGGCTATTGAGGCAGTGCACGAGCAGTGGGTGTCTCCACTCCAGGGGGAGGTATCTGCCCTGCTGGACAGCATCGGATACCAGCATGAGGCGGAATATGTGCCTGTGGAGGGGCTGTCCCCAGTGGACTTGGCTATGCCAGGGGCCAAGCTGGCCATCGAGGTATGCACTGCAGCTTGACTTTGTATCCTTGCTTTCTTGCAGCGACAGGTTTTAGTCAGGGGGGCCGCTGCTTTCTGCAGTGGAGTTAACCAGGGGCTGCCAGGACTGCGTGAAGGGACGCTCTCTGGCTGCCTAAGCCAGCAATCTCTCTAGCTTACTTAGTACAGTTCGCAGGCAGCAGACGAGCAGTGTGTGGGTCAGAAGTTTTGCTTTATCAGTTCCTTTGGCAGGATTTGTGAGCGGCGGCAGGTAGTACAGCATCTGCAATGCCTTGGAGGCAGGCGACGTTTACACCCTGAGAGACCGCCTTTCAAGCTCAGGCTTAGTTGTGACTTGCTGCTGAGCGGTGCCGTGCTTGCGGCTGTTACTATATCCGGGCTGAGACTCCAGCCAGGTGTTACTCAAAACTGGAGTGAGCGCCTCCCGCCTTGCTTTCTCTGCAGGTTGATGGACCCCGCCACTTCACTAGCAACCAGGTGCAGGGGCATCACTACTACCCCCTGGGCAGGACCCTCCTCAGGAACCGGCTGCTCACAGCGCACGGGTGGCGGATCCTGGCCGTGCCCTACTATGTCTGGAGGGACCTCCACGGCCGGCAGGAGAAGCAGGAGTGGCTGGCAGGGCAGTTGAAGTGTTTGCTGTAGTGACAGCATGGAAGCATGTGCTGCACAGACGCGCATTTACAGTAGGTTCCACAGCAAACGGTATTGCGTGAAGCAGGGACAGCTGAGGGCTGCCCATGTCAGCAAGGTGCGAAGCAGGGCAACACATCAAAGATGCATACAGCAACAGACAGAGACATCATGGGGCCAGGGCGTCAGCCAACGTCCAGGACATCCAGCCATACGGGCAATGTGCGCAGAAAGAGAAGGTTATTGAGTCAGCACACCCTGCCTAGCCAACCCTGCCTAGGAAAGAAAGCAGGTAACAGTACATCCTATCAGCAGCGAGGCTGGAGCCAGCGCTGGGCCCCCCCTGATTTCATGCTATCTACATGTCAGGAAAATGGTGGGTCACGGCCGGGGAAGACATTAGGCACAAGGGCCAAGTGAGGGCTCAAGACCTGCATCCCTGCAGTGCTGGGTGCTTGATGCCCCCCTGGATGATCCCCGCCAAAATTTCTTCCGTCCCATATGGACGTTGCTATGGTCATGTCCGAATCATCAGCTTCGCAAAAGTCGTTGTATTTGAGGAGTTGGCCTGCAGTCAAGCATGCCTGTTGAGAGGCAGGAGAGTGACTTGGGGACCCTGGTTGTCGGATATGCTGGCAGAGGCTGTACACCCAGCGTACTGCGATGCGTATGTGCTGGCAGGGAAAGGTTGAGAGTGTTTATGTAATTGAGGTGTCATGAACAGTTCCTGACTTCATACAATACTCACTCACCTCTTCATGAAGTGTGTAAAGTTGGGGTTCTACAGGGTGAAGGGCCCATTGTTGGTCCCAATGACGTTGCTGCCACTGTTGCCTGCACAGCTTAATGGTTCAGATGGGTTCGCAGCCAGTAGTGCACAGTGTTAGCCCTCATATGCCTGGCAGCAAGGAAGTTTCACGATATCCCTAAGCAAATGACCACAGGATTGAGAGTTGTTGGTATGAAGAAGCCATGCGCCAGAGAGACCAGATCCTTACCCGAGCCAATCAGGTTGCTACCTGCAGACATCCAATAGTAGGGGACCGTCAGATACGCTACAACTCCCCATTTCACATTGTGGGTGAGGTGGAACATCCAACACTCCCCTGTGTGAGTAGGTCGGTAAGATGTCATGCGAGCATCCACCATGTCTTGCAAGCAGGCATGCTACAAGACACTGGGTCCGACACTGGGTGCAAGAGATGCACTGAAAATGTGCCTCACCAGAGTTGGAGTCACCCCAAACGTTGCTGCCCGAGTTGTCATTGCCGCGCACATTGCTCCCTGCAAGGTGGCAGTGGCAGGCTGATCAGCAGCTCTGGCCTGTCAAGCAGCAGACGCAGCCAGTAGAGCTTCATGCCATACACACTCTGCAGTCCAGCCCAGCTCTACTCCCTGTTGCACTACCTGCCACACATGCCAATACACCAACCAGCAGCAGACAAACACACGGTCTCAGGGGAGGAGGATTTGCACCCTATTGCAGCTCCGGAGGGATCCCTCGGAGTCAGCTGCAAAGCATGATACAGCCTGACAGGCATACCTGAGTTGTGAGAGCCAATGTTATTGATTCCTGCAGGCATCAGTCAGACCCAACTTGGAGTTTGGGTTTTTGATTTTGATTTTGGGATTTTGGAATGCTGACAGCAAGGCCCCCTGCACGTCCCTTCGAAGCCTCAACATCACAGGCTGTGTGCTCTCCTTAGCTCGCCTCAGCTCACAAGTACAGCCTCTCCAGGAGTGGTGCACTTGCAACCCGACCCTCCTCACATGGCCAATCCATCTGGCACTTTTTGCAGGTTGTGGGCACCACTTGCGTCCACATGCACCGAAAAGCCAGCCAACGGCCTGCCAGCTAGGCCCACATACTCCAGCGCACCAACAACTACCACATGGCCGCACGACGAGCTCATAAGAAACAAATAGAACTGCTGGGTCAAAACCCCAGGCAAGACTCAAAACTTACTTGCATCCAGGTCTGTCAGTACAGTCCGCTCTCTGCACACACTACGTGCCACCCCTTACTAACAACAGCAGCCTACCAGAGTTGGCGCAGCCCACGTTGCCAGCGGCGTCCTTGACCAGGGGTGTCGCCCCCTGCTTGACGCACTCCACCACGCCGATGGCAGTGCACTGGGGGCCGCTGCAGGCCTCCTTGGTGACCAGGTTGTACGTGGCCCAGGCACCCGCGCCAGCAACAAACTGAGCCGGCACGGTGAGGGGCTTGTAGGCGCCAGCACTGCCGTACCCCTTGTAGCGGCAGAAAGCGTCCGCCGCGGCCTTGGCGGAGTCGGCGGTGTAGCCCAGCAGGTACTTGTTGTTGTTGTTGGTGACCCTGCAGGGGAAGAAGGTGCCGTCCTCTGGCAATGAGCGAGATATACAGCTCTGCAGGGTGTTACCCAAGGTCAAGCACTGCATTGTGCTGTGAGTCCAGTAGTCACTGTGCACCAGCACAAGCAGTCCACTGTGGCAGGAAGGCAACATGACAGGGCCTCATCTGAAGTGCTCTATCATGCTTGCTTATTGTCCCTTTTGGGTGGCATTCGACTCTCCCCGCATAATGACACCCCACTGTGCACCTTGGGGCCTTAGCCACCGCACAATCCATTCGGACCAGAAGTCAAGCGCTAGGCACGTGGGTATTAGAGACTTACTCAGGCAGGGAGAGGATGCAGGAGTCGCCGCAAGGGAACTTGCAGACTTCCGGGGCCGGGCAGAGGGCATCAAACACCTTCTGGGCTGCCTTGACGGCACAGCAGTAGGGGACGTCAGCTGGGGACCTGCACGCAAGGCGCAAGGAGACGCTGAGTGCAGTTGGCTTGGGGAGCCTCTCAAGGCATTGAACTGGTACCCTCTGCCGGTGATGTGCCATAGACACATTTGTGCATGATGTCAAGACCAATGGAACACCAGACGGAAATGATGAAGCAGGGAATATGCCTAACGCCATGAGCGGCTTGTAACTGCTGCGGGAAGTTAGACATGCTGAGCAGTAGCACAGAAGGAGCGGCTGGCTAGGGCTGCTAGCTGAGTGCTAACACCAAATACCAGTGTGGCTGTTCTTACCAGCTGGAGCAGTCCATGCCCGCCATCTCAGCAGTGGCGCAAGCGCCGTCGCTCTGGTTCTTGCTGGCCTTGGCCTGCGTGAGAACAGCGGCTATAGTAAAACCTCAAAGTAAGAGGGCGTGGCACTGAGACAGCTCTAACCACACCTCAAAGAAGCAAAGACCCATATCCGCAGGTACTCCAGAGCCAGGTAACACTTGCAGTCTTCGTATGTGCGCAAACACATGGGCACGGGCCATCAGAGCACTACTGGCACACGGTCCAGACTGCAGCAAGCAGGGCCATACGCCTACCAGAGGTGCACGGCGCTGCTCCCACGCCCAGCACAAACTGTTCTACAGACTCAGCTCAGCCCCTCACCTGACAGCAGGTGTAGCGGTTCTGTGGTGGGTAGGACGAGCAGGCATCGGTGATGGGGCAGGCGGGGTCGTACAGACCAGCCGCTTGTTTGTCGGCGCAGCACTTGTCCTGGTCAGCGCCTGGGGCATAGGTGATGCACTCGCCCGCAACCACGGGGCAGGTCTCATCATACTCCGCAGCAGCGGTCTTGCCTACGCAGCAGTCTGCGTACTGCTCGGGCATGGCCCAGTCGCCACAAGCCGTCAGCGCATAGCAAATCGTGTCCGTGATGTTGTTGGCGGCCTTGACACCACAGCACTACAAAAGTGTGCAGGGTAGGAAACTCAGCATACTGCGAGCTCGTCATTGTCACCACAGTTGATCCCTAGTCCTTCCCTTTGTTCGCACCGCCTGCCACCATCAACAAAATCGCCGCGGGGTTCATTCAAGGGTCACGGCCGCACTTGGCTGCCCAATGAGCGCAACCCTGGCAGAAGTCACAGGAAAGCGTGCTTGGCTGCAGTCAATCACCATGAGCACACCCGAGAACAATGAAGCAGCAACCACACAAGCCCTGGTATGCTCAATCTCATTAACACCACAGAACGGGGCAAAGTGTGACTCAACGCTGCGCGTGCCCCTCAACCTGGCCTGAACGTACCTAGCTGTTGGTCTCTACCTCCCACGTGTGCGCCATGAACCCTTACCATGACCTTGGTTCTTACCTGCTTGCGGTGGGGAGGAGCCCAAGTGGCGCATGAGTCACCCAGGGGGCAGGAGGGGTCATACTGCCCATTCTGTGCCTTGTCAGCACAGCATGAGGCAAAATACGGCTCCGCCTGGGCAGCACACTGGTCGGTGGCAGAGCTGGGGCAGCTGGGGTCATAAGTTCCAGCCTCCTGGGCCCCAGCACAGCAAATGTCCTTGTAAGCAGCCTCCACAGAGCCACAGTAGCTGGAATTGCTGCCGGCTTGCAACAGGCCCCTGCAGCCAAGCAGCGACAACACCCTAGGGCTTTACAAACTGCATCCCCGCCCTGTCAGTACATTTGGCCCCTACTCTTCTAGCTATTTGTGGTGGCTGCTCGTGCGAACAACTCTCCTTTTTGTTCTGTCCGCCAGCCACCAACAACCCAAAACCTTGTATCAGCGCAGCTAGTGCCATCGCAGGGCAGCTGGTCGCTGGTGAGGCATTCAAGGAGGCAGTGGCACCTTGGTGCAACCCATCATGACCGACCACCGCGTTCAGCTGACCTGGCCGAAACAGTGCTGAGCGCACAGCCCAGCAAGAGGGCCATCAAGTAGCAGCGCTTCATGCCGTTTAGAAGTCTCGGTGCTTGGGTGTTGCCTTAACTGGTCGACTTGCGGCGTGGGCTTCCTGCAGGTATCATCACAAGGGGTCATAAGATCGAACCCCGTGACCGACAACCCTGTGACGGACCAACGCCTGTCGATAGCTCCTAGATCAGCACTTTGGTTTCAATATCATGTCACTGATTGATTGGTCAGCCTGCAACGGCGTCTAGCCTGCCGTGCAAAAGCGTCGAGCAAAGACGCATATCCAGGGCAAAGCAGCGGTCCAAGGCTCACCTCAAGCTTGAATACTGATCAGGAACAGTTCAAAGTTGACGGCAGGCTCAATTTATCTATTCTCCTGCGGGGGTCGGAAGGTCTTGTCATATGAGGCGCGTCCCGCGCACGGGGAAACATGAGCGCGCGCTGACTCATCTCGGTGCACCCCCGCTGTCCTGTGCTTGCCTGACGCAATCACTTCCCCCTGTCCTCCTACCCCCCAGCCTGCCTCTGTTTGCTGGAGACCGTCATGACATCTTCAGTGACCCGGAGCTTCCAGGAGCCCCAGAGGAAGTGTGCAATGTTCGGTGCAGTAGAGGTGCAAGTAGAGGTGCAAGTAGAGGTGCAGAACCGGCGGACTGCTGCTGACCCGCTACTGCACAGATATGCATGCGCTTCACCCTGGTGATGGATGCGTGCCAACTTCATCCGTCAGCTCAGTATAGTTCGAAGCCATGTTCAGTCACTGCTGGCTAACCCCCGTTGTGTGGAAGGTTGACGGTGCAGACTTACTAAGTCCTAGTAGGCATGACGATTAACGTAGTGTTAGGCAGCTGACACTCGGTGAGGGGCAGACGCAAGGCCAGCGAGCTTGACATATGAGGCGTGGGAAGTACACCTTGCTGTATCGTCTAAGTCATGGATGGCTTTGGCATACCATGTCTTACAGAGAGGCTCAGCCAGCACGTCTGATGCAGTGGCAGTCCATGATGGGTAGCTGCAAGTTGTGGTGGAATGCATGGTAGGCGAGGGTTTCCAGGGTGGCAAATGTGCAAACACAGAAAGGCTCATTCTGCCTTGTCAGTCCAGTCCAGCTCAGCTCTACTCCCTGTTTGCACTACCTGCCACCCATGCTAATAGAATAAAGAGCCGTGAACTGGTACCATGGCATGCACTAAAGCTGCTCCTGAGGGGCTTGCCATATGGGTATGCACATGCATGTGATGCGGGCATAGGCTGAATGATTGTGGAGTAACTATGCTGGATTCAGGCTTGCTCTAGGGGCTTAAGCACGTATACCCCCCAGCCTGGCATCCCATGATATGCACACGTTGCTGCTGGTTGCAAAGGGTAGCAGCTGTGAGGCCGAAATACCCTGATGTTTGCATACATGCACTGGCAGCGACAAAGGCACGCACCACATCTACACACTCACGACACCCCATAGCAAGGAAGGAAGGGGTTTGTAAACAGGGGAGGACAGGAAACTAGCTCTGTTGCCCATGATACCCTCATAGCAATGGGCCACAGCCACGGCCTTGCCTGACTGTGCAATGCATGTTTCCCACAATAGGTGGTATCTGTGGTAAGTGCCATCCATCAGGCACGATCTTTTCTGCTGACGGCCATGATGCTGCTCAAGTGCACTTTGCTTGTTGCAGCGTCCTATGTTACAGTGATCCCTATTAAGGACCCCATTTCGTGGCCCAAGCGAACAGTCCTGCGAAGTATTCTTCTCAAAAACCTGCCTGCAGCCAACCAAGCAGCGAGCAGGTCCCAGCAAGCCACACATATGGACACGAAGACTCTCCTATTGAGGTGGCAGCCACGACTCGCTCACAACTGCCCTGATGATGTGCATGCAGGCTCCTATGTCCTGTGTCAGTGCGGAGACCGGCTAGCGACCTGGTCACCACTAGCTGTCCAGTGCCAGTGTGTGTCTACGCTCACGAGTAGTAGGGAAGGATCTGCATAGCAGGAAATCGGTCTAATCAACAAGCGCCACATCCAACGCGGTTGCTGGAAACTCTTAAAACTCATGATGTGAGCCACTGGCGGCAGACAAGCAAGCAATGCTTTCATATCGACAGTATAGGTCCCTCCATGAACCAGGGTCTCTTCACAAACAAGAAGCCTCACCTGTGTGCAGATGTAAGCCCAGGCAACACCGGAGAGACCACCAACAGCAAAGCCAGCGGTGAAGTTGTTCCAGCTGCACAGCACATAGGTGCAACTTTGATCATGTGACACTTTTGACACGCTGCAGCCATAACCGTGCTGCCATATTTATCTCTGGGAACGAGAAGCACATGCCTCGATCTGCATGACTCAGACATTACTTACACGCAGACGACTGTAGTTCACAAGCTCAAGCACGTCTGGCCGCACCCCCACCCTCACATGTGCTTCATCCACTGTGCCTGACAGGACTGCACACTCACCCCTCGGCGGTCTGCAGGGGATCAGGGTTCAGGGTGCGGCCAGAGAGGGTCTTCACACCCACAGTGGGCTTCTGCAGCAGATATCGTCGCAGGCTGGGGTCAGTATAGCGCAGTGAATAGCATTGCTTTCTTAGCCACTATGCTGGGGCGCATATCCTTACGGACAGCAGCTCCTGGGCTCAATGTGGCGGGCGCATGAGGGTTAGCTGTGACCTCAAACAAAAATCAACTATTTGCTGCCCCAGTCTCTGGCTCTGGCTCTCCAAGAAAAACACACTACCTCCGTGTGGCGTATGTTCTAGGAGCAGCAGTGGAGCACTGAGATCCCGACATCTGCTTGATGCAACCCAAGGAGCCAAGACCATGCCCCTCTCTTCCAGTGTCCCCACTTTCTCTGGTAATTCTGTTGTAGTACGAACTGTGAGGCCAGGGCCCGCACCAACCTATCATTTAAAGGTTGGCGACCCACATACAATGATACCCGTCGCCCCACCGCCACAACCTGCAGCTGCTGTGTCCGCTCCACCAAACCACCCTCCTCGCACCTTCTGCTGGAACGTCGTCGAGCTGTAGGCAGTCAGCGCAAGTGTCAGAATCAGCACCAGGGCGGCGCCGTTGATGCAGCCCACAATGTCGGCAACGTCAGTGTTGCGCAGAGGGCCAAGCTTGATGAAGGGGCCGACCAGGAAGAAGCCGTGGGCAAGGCCAATCTCCACGCCGCGCAGCAGGGGGGACACGCCGGTGCGGTAGGCGGGCAGGTTGGAAAGGTACCAGGCGACCAGGGGTGCAGAGGTCACAGGGGTCTCCAGCATGCCTGCATGAGGCACAACACCATATCAAACAGGGTAGACAGCATTCCGCGTGCCAACTGTTAGCAAAGCGAGAGCCGTCCTAACAAAGGCAAAGCTGCACAGGGCACCCAGAGGGGTGCATGGGCGCAAGTCAAATGGTTGATGCGTGCGCATGCCTAAGACATCTAGAGACCGGACGCTCACCGATGTAGGGGTCGCCATTGATGGGCGCTACAACCTGCAGCCACCAAGGCAGGGCCGTGCACCCGACCGTCAGGCACAGCCTAACGTTCACTGCGCACAAGCTGCGGCACCTTACCACCAACTGACGCAGTGGATCTCACTTTGAGAGGGACCTGCTACACGACCAACCCAACCAGCCTCAGCCACCACCAGCAAAGGTGCTCTGACGTGCGACTCCGTGATCACAAGCTGTGTCGAGCTGGTTCGCACTCGTCAAATAGTGGCGCCATGCGGGTACTCGCCCCATTACTCCAACACCAAGCTCCGCACCTGCAGGCTGCCAGGGGCCGGCTTGTCAGCCATGGCCCTCACCACCACCCTGCTGGCCCTGGGACGAACAGCAGCAGCAGGCTTCAGGCCCGCGATGCTGCCCAGAGCAACCCTCGACATAGCGGCCTGCATTGTCCCCTCGATAACTCTCAACAAGCAAGCACAAGATCTTGAAGTCAGGGCAAGCAGTTACTTACGGTGGCTTGAGCTTAAGAGCATGCTCGTATCCTGCTATGACCCACACCCTGCTGTGCTGCGCTCGTGAAACCCTAAAGCCATCCCACTGCCCCACGGCAACCTTAAGAACTCTGCTCAGCTTCTTGAAACAGTGCTAATTAAGTTCATATTACCTAAATATTTGGTTCCGTTGCTGGTGGCGGCACTTGGGACACTGCTGGCGTCTGTCAGACCTGGTCATGACATCTGTGGCAGGCCCCTTAGGTCGGAGTGTGGTTGGCAGCGAGGGTAAGGTATAGTTAGGTGTTGACACTCATCCCCGCAAGAACAGAGTCCGGATTGACCCTGCTGGCAGGGTGGGACAACAACCTGAAGCTTGCCCAGCTCAACTTCCCGAAGCAGGCGCAGCGAGGCCATAAAGCAGCTCACAGGGCACAGCCGGTGAGCGGCAACAAGCTGAGACACATGCGGTCAGTGCGAGAACCATAAGCTGGGAGGGGAGACTTGGTGACAGCGAAGCAACCTGGTCTCAGGGCCGTGCTGCTACAGGACAAGTGCAAGGGCCTGCAACCTATAGCTTAGACACCTGCAAATTCAATGATGCCAAGCGCAGCATCACTGCAAGACTCAGAGATGCTGGGTGCCCGAGGCATAGGGATGGGTGATACAGCAGCCGGCATATCAAGACACTGTCTCCGGTCGGAGCAGTTCTGTTGCCACAAGTCGCCAAGAAGAACAGGTCAAGACTTTACCCGCTTGCTAGCCACTACCAAAGCACGCTACTGTGACAACTCTCACAACGGGCTTGCCGACCTCGAGCATCGGAGGACCTAACAGCTGTGCACCAGCTATGCAGTACCTAGCTCAGTACCATTGCCCAAAGCGTGCTACCCTATCAACACTCCTACACTGCGCACAGCCAGCTACAGCCTACTGTAGGAAATTGATCTAAACCTGGATTCCTAACAGGAGCAGCCCTCAATTAGTACTCACAAGTCCTGCTTGATCAGCAGACCTAAGCCGTGCAAGGTGGCTACCCCCGCTTTGCGCGCCATGGACTGCCCCACCCAGCACAAATGGTCTGGTCTGACAACATAGGGCACACCCGCATTGTTGCAGCTGAGCATCCCTTCCATCAACCCTGTTCATCAACAGCTACCTATCTTCTGTCTGCACTACCTGCCGAACGGCGGATTGGAGAGTCACGGAGGGCCAGGTGGTCCTCTACCCACAGTATCCACCCCAAACACCACCAAGTTCTAGTGCGCCGCCAGAGTGGACCGCCTGGTTCTCACTGATACCCCCACCGGCTCCAGCTCTTCTTGCGGCTGAGGCTGCTGCTCGCGCTGCCAGCCCTGTCCCGCTGCCCGCCGCGGCACTGGCGCTGGAGGGTCAGGCTCCAGCAGCCGTGGTGGCCGCGCCATGACGAGCAGCTTGGGCGCGTTGGGGCGCAGGGTGTACGTCATAAGGTCCTGGAAGCCGTGCTTCCTGTCACAAGTGCAGGAGCACATGCACATGTCAGGACTGCACACTGCACACTGAGCTGTAGGGTACCGCTGGCCTATGCATGCTTCCTACAGGCTGGCTGGCGAGCACAGCTCGCTTAATATACAGTTCAGTTGCACTATACAGTATACAGTATACAGAAGTTCGTGTGGGGTGTGGCGTGTCTGCCTTAGCACGCCCGGGCAAGTCCAACACACACCCCTCAGCTATTAGTGACTTCCCGGCAACTCAGCACACGGTGCTGGCATGTACATCAGACATCACTCTGCCAGTCAGGATGCTTGATACTTATGTGACCAAAGTTTCCTACCCACCTGTACCACTGCCGGACCTCCTCAGAGCTGGCCTCAGCATACACATAGCGCTGCTCCTGGTCTGCCCGGAAGCAGATGTGATGTAAGAGCATGGAGCCCAAGCCTCTATGCTGCAGCTGTGGCTGCGTGGCAATGAGCTCAAGGTACCAGAACTCGCCATGGGACTGCAGCCAGGCAACGCACAAGGATGATTACAGTGGGCCGGCTTTGCTGACGTTTGCAAAGAGAGCATCATAATCCGCACTGCAGCACTAGGCCATGCACCTTCAGAGCATGGCTTACCCGCAAGAAGGCCTGCTTTTGTCGCTCAAGGTCAATGGCACAGGCATTAAGCGCCTTCCATTTCCCAAGGGGCACGGCGGCCATAAACTTCAGCACGGCACCCCTTTTCAACAGATTCCAGCGCGTCGCCTGCAAATGCAGCATGAGCCAAACATCAGACCGGTGGCAGGGGGTTTCAAAGGCAGCAAAGATAGCTACAAGGGCTTCCTACGGGCTGAACCTAAGACTAGAAGCTGTAGGCAGCATCAAATACAGGTTTGTCATAACCAGGACAGACAAGTTCCAGTGCCACAGGCCTGACTGGCATGCAGCTGCACCTACACTTATGCGCTCCGCAACCGCACCCTACAAGTCCATTCTCCAGCCTGGCATGTTCCCGGAACTGCGAGGCGGACATCCCAGCTGCAACCACGACTCTTATCCCACAGGGGAGAACAGCCCAGTCGACCCGCCCGGGGGCCCACAGCCAGAGTGCCATTGACAGTGTCGCATTACATGATAGCAGCGCAGACACTGGACCACCCCAGCCTTGCACCCACCCAGCTGCACTGGATAGAGGGAGTCTCACCCGCTCCTGAGGATACCGGTGGACTACTGCTGCTGTGCTGAAGTCGGAGAGGCAGAATATCTGCTGCGCATGGGGGCTGAGCCGGAACCTGGCCTGCAGGAGCTCCTGCCAGAAGAGAGAGGCAGCCTGTATGCTGCCCCGGGTAAAGTACAGTACTACACCCTCGCGCACCAGCGCCTGCAGAGCACCAGTGAGGAACCAAGTGAAGGTCAAGCTCTTACTAGGCAGCTGCCAAAAGCAGGAGGACCCAATGAAGTCTTTCCCCTCTACTGAGCAGGTGCTGCCTTCCAGGGCTGCCAGTGCTGCTCGGTCCGCAGATGCAGCCGAGCACAAACGGTGCGCAACGAGGTAAGGTTACGCAGTGAACTATTAACGTCGCACGGCTTGTGCCACAGCCAGTATGAGGTAAGCTCCCTGCCAGCTCAGACGCAGGTTAAGCCCCAGCCCTGAGTAGCAAGCTTCCATAGCTGGGTACCATGCCGCCAGGGGACAACCACGCTACAGGCTTGCGGCAGGGAAGAGATGCTTTTTGGTACACCAAGTACCTGGGAGACAGCGGATATCACCGCTTCGCAACTTGCTGGGTCGTCCGCCGGCGCAAAGCAACGGAAGTGCAGGTCTTGCTGCTGGCTGGACACTGCTTGCAACTTCCGACTATTGCCTGTCTGGGCTGCCTCTTTGCTTTTCAGCATCCCGTCTGTGCAGCTGCTGTGCCCTGGCTATCAGTATAAGGTCCCTGCACTTGCACAGGCCCACATCAATTCAAGTGCACAGCAAGCAGTCTTTGCCTTCTAAGGCCTGCAATGGAACCAAGTAACAGTGGTGCCCACCCTCTGAGCGCGTTGAGGCTACAGCGACGTCCGTGCTTGATGGTCGGTAAGAAAAGACGGTTACATGGGCGTTCTGCATCGTTCTTCTGTGGGTAACATGGCTGTGGCTTATGTGAGCTTTTTTAACCGAAGGCACTAAGGACTCGAGTCGCAGTTGCAGCAAAAACTTTCTCAGAAATATAACCATGTACCAACAACTGAGATATAATCATGTAAAGGACCAGAAGCGGTGGCCATGCACCCAGGCCTGGGGTAATCCATCACGTAACGGGGCAAAAGGGGGAGGGAAGTGATATTGGCGAAAGCATGTTGGCGATTACGAACCCACTTACTCCCCAACGTGCTTTCTTCCCTGATGTGCCTTAATGGACCAGCAACGATGCAATGTGAATGCATGATCAGTGTTGCTCCTCCCAGAGCTGGGTGCACAGCCTCTGCTCCCCCCAGATTCGAACCATGCATGGCAGGAGTAATGCAGTACGGCATGTGGTCAAGCATGTACTTGTTTGACTGGGAAGAGCAAGTAATTCTTGTGACGAGAGGAACATCTGTTTGTGCCGACTTCTCACCAGTTTTTCAGCTTTGTGCCTTAGGCCACCAAGCTCAGCTGGACAAGGCAGCTCCTGATAGCGCTTACATCTTGTTGCTGCTAGAGGTGGACCAGAGAGCCGTGTGTACAGCCGTCTGTGAGCTTATCAGGTCAGCAAAGACAGTTTGTGCAGGACTGGGAGCCACCTTTGCTGCTTGTCGAGCGACCGAGTGAGCTTGAAGTATGCACGAGCCAGCGCTTACAACTCGGTCCTGGCAAAAAGAGGAACCATAAGCACGGGCTTCTGCCCTACAGGGCCTGCTGCGGTGGTTCCTCCTGCCTCGTACAACCTTGGATTGTCCTGCTGCGCGTGCTGCCCTTGTCAGGGTGAAACAGGCACTCACACATCTGCATACGTGCTCGGGATTGATCGATGGCTGCATAGTTCGACGTCTGCCCTTTGCGTCAACACACGCCATCCCTGTCCCAGCTGACCATGCAGCTAACGCCTTGCCATGCCATGCTGCAGGTTCCAGCTCGCGGGATTCAGACGCATCCTGACTCTTTCCTGGCAGGTGGGTGATGGGCTGAAGGTTGCCTACCCACATGCGGGCATCGGTGAAGTGAATACTTGTGCCCCGTGGTTATGAGATATGGTATTAACGTGACTTCGCTTTAGACAGTGTCATTGGTTTACCCACAGGAGACTGGGCTAGCGGGCAGTGGAGTGATGGAGAGGCCAAGCAGGAATGCGAAAAGGCCGGCGCATTTTACGGGTATGGCAGCCCAGAATTGGTGCCCAGAATTGGTGCTTTGGTATTGTTACTGTGCAGATAAAAGCTGTGGACATGTGCTTGTAGGATGCGCTGCTTGGCGGCCTGACTCAGCCGGGCAACAAACAATGTACTAGATAATGGTAATCTTGGTAAGACCACATTGCTTGTATGCAGACTATGATGACGATTCTCTCGAAACATATTCTAATGAGGATTCTCTCTAATCGTATTATAAGGATTTGGACTCGCGCAATCAGCAAGTACTTCAGCCACGGAAGAGTTGCAAGCCTGACCAGGTCTGGCACTGTGCTTCTGTTACTGCCGCGGTGTTCTCGGTAACCCATGCAAACTTGCTTATGGAGACACAACATGGCTGGGGTCCGTCTCCGGGCCTGGTCGGCAATTCCCACTCTAACATCGATCGCTTTCTTTGTTTGTAACAGCATGAACCGCAGCAGCGGCAGCAGCCCTTGCCTCAGCAACAACATTAGCTTGGCGAGGCTTCATCTCCGGTACGTAGTGCATTCAGCACGGGCATCACCAGCGAAGATGGCGACTTTTTGGCGGAGGTTCTGCTCAAACAGATGTCTCCTGAGATGCGCATGGGGGCATTGCTGATGGCAAAGGAACAGCAGCAGCCGGTGAGCAGGCCGACAACAGAGTATCAGCGCTTTTGGCCGAGTCCTGCAAAGCCGTCCCTGCAGTGGCAGCTTCTGCATATAGCCTTGTGCGCTGGGCCACGCAAAGATCTGCTACTTTGGGCCTTATTGCCCCCACTTCAATGCTTGTTGCTTCGTCCCGCAGGTTAACACACTGGGCAGTGAGGAGGAGGGCCAGGTGTCATCTCCTGAGGACGAGTCAGGTGGGTAGTGTTGGGTATGGAATTTGGTTGCAAGCTGATCGTGCTCGATTTGATCTCGGGTTATTGGCCAGCATGCTCGCATCGTCCCATGCTTTGCTGATGCTGTTGGAATTATTCGAACTTGGTGTATCAGTTGATCGATGGATGGCAGGCACCATGTATTAGGAACAAAGGGAGAGGCCACGTGGCTGGAATGGCCTTTTGTGCATGTGCAGATGCAACAGTTGCCGGTGGGGTCAGCTGCTGCGGAGATGGCTTTCAGTGTGATGACGGTGACTACCTCCCAGAGAGCGAGGACGAGGGCGACTTCCCCAACCGCGGGGATGATGAGCATGAGGCTCTTGCAGCAGATGGGTCCGGTGGGTTGTGATGTGCCAAGGAGTTGTAATACCTGGATGGTGTGGGGTTTGCTGTCAGTATGTTCTCTGCATACTGAAGGGCAAAAACGGTCGTCTAGCAACTGCCAAGCACTGCGAGTCAGCATGTCAAGCTGTGCAGGGGCACGTACTTACTGCACGCCTTCTGCACATTGCAGAGAGCAGCATAGTTACTGCTGCCGACATTGGCAGTGCAGTGGCCGAGCGGCTCCGGCGCCGTGGCATGCCCGAAGAATTTATGCCCCTAGTGAAAAGCACTATTGGAGCTTGGCCAAGCCCCTCGAGGAAGCATTCCCTGGGCAGCTTAAGGAAGCGCTTGCCAAAGAAAAGGGTGTGGCTGTGGAATTGGCCAAGGCGGAGGCCGGAGAGTTCCAGGTGCGCGAAGGGTCTGGTATATGTGTTGTTATGAAGGCGCGCTTATGACAATGGCGACATGCTCTCACATCTGTGCTCGCCTACCAGGATCCAGGCATAACAAGCAATTGCTTACTAGAAGCTGCACGATTGCTTGGCTACCATGGGTTGCTGGCGTGAAACTGACTTACCCTCTTCTGCACGGCGGTCTGCGGTTGGCAATTTGTCTGTGACAACATGCGGCAACCAAGGTCTTCCTGTCACGTGTGACTTTTACTGCAGCCCACCCTTATTCCTGCAGGTGACCCAGCAGACGCCTCACGTGGACAACAAGCTGTTGCGTGACTGGGAAGGCGGTCACTATTCACGGCAGCCAACTATAGTGCGCTTTCCCCCGCACACTCACCAGTGGGGGCAGGCAATGCCCTGCACCAGTGGCTTCCACCCTGTGTTCTGGGCTAGTGGAGTCTTGCTGGCGTCTCTCACAGGTTTGCCGACACAACAGATATCGGCAAGTGCATGACGATGTTGTAGTAATAAGAGGAGTAAACGGAGAAACAGCGAGCCATGCAGGAACTCTAGGCACTCCCCTCTCCTTGCCTTTAAGATGTAACCAGCAGTTGTGCACTGCAGCCTACATCATGGGTAAAGTCGCCAAGTTCCAAGAAGAGGTGCTTGGAAGCCCTCCCGGTCGCCTGTATTATGACTTTCTGCCATACACCATGTCTGCATCCTCTGGGGGCAAAGCTGTGTCACGGGAGACACGCACGCAGGTGAGGGATGAGGGATGAGGGATGAGTGCAAAAGATTATGTGGCAACTGGTATGGGTCCAACCTGCTTTGGTTGGGCGCTCAAACTCAACCCTGGCGTCTATGTACGTTTGTATGTGTTTGCTCCTGCTGCAGATAGCAGCCAGCCTGCTCACATGCTTTGATAGGCTACGCATCCACAGCATGCGCATCGCAAGCGTGAAGGTGGCTGGGGACATGGGGCGCGGCATGGCAGCCGTGGAGTCCTGGCATGTGGTCTATGACAGCGACGACTGCTTGGTGAGACTTGATGTATCAAGAGGGGGAGGGTGGGGTGGTGCTTGCCT